>BHFT01034430.1:0-87526 GCA_004320025.1 Laticauda laticaudata | reverse complement strand
ATTGAGTGTAATACTTTTGTATCTTTTTTCACAATCTATTTATAAAATTAAGTTACATCTTTACAGTTATTAACATTCATTTCTCTATTTTGTACCACATACCTATTTTAATTGGAATTCTGCTTGGTTACTTCCCTAAAATGCACACTAAATTCTTAAAAGAAAAGTCATATGTGTGTTACTATATCTGGTATATATGACAACAATATAAATGAAATATATGATTCTATTCAAGGTACAGCTCTGCAATTAATATTAATAACAAACTGTTAACGTTCTATTTTTTTAACAAACATTACCTGTAGAATATCTGTTCTGTATAAAATAGTTTTATTCCAAATCTTAATTATGATTGGCAAGAAAGGCGGCATAACGGGATTGGTTCAACAAGGAACCAACCCAAAAGAAGCTGCCAAAAGGCGGCTAAATCAACAAATGTCATTGGCTACAACCGGGAAGCAAGCCGTATATAAAGGCCTGCCTGCGGCTAGAGCCAACTGTTCCGTTTAACTTAAACTGTTGAAATAAGAAATTTTACTGTTGAACCTGGTCTACCTCATTTTTTTCCGACGGAACACTGGCCGACCGGGGATGGGAATCTGTCCTAAAATGTAAGACTGTGATGCGGCGAATTGAAACCAGGCTGGAACGTGATTGGCTGGAGATAATGCACTGCCCCGCATCCGTCAACCCAAAGAAGAGGAATTGTGGAATCATACGTAGACACGTTTCCCAAAATGTACTTGAAAAAGGTAACGAGATGGAGAGATCTCAGACCAGCAAAAGAGGGCTGTCTTACCGCATTGCGGACAACGATATTTCAATTAATGGCCAAGGCATTGGGAAGCCCAGAGACGTAAAGCAAATGATCCTTCGACCCGAACTCAGTGAATGTTGATAGGCTCATTACGCACCAGTGTTGTCAAATCTCACTCAAACATGCACGAATCTACTGAGAGGGACCAAACAGAAGGCGAGACATTCCTGATTTTTGTGGCAAGCTCCCGGAACAACTTGGAGGGAAACACGTGAGTTCCTGAACTTAGATAAGCCATGTGAGATGGAGTAGTATTAGGTTTTAAAAGACTGCTAATTTACAAAGTAAATTGCTTAAATAAGACCAACATATACAATAAGCTGAAGCATCGCAGAAGCCACAACTGCAGAAGCCGTCGAAAAGTCGAGTGGCCACCATGAAACAAAATGAACGGAACAACGACAATGAGCCTATACCAGTAGGGAAGAAGCAATTTCCTCGCAACCACACACCATGAAGATTTTGATGAGAATCAGAATCCGGAGAGCAAAGATGATGAGGTCCACCACCTAAAAACAACAAAAAGGCGAAAGCGGGAATCGCGCAGTTGCGGAGCGAAACCACCCTTGAGCCGATTGCAGATTCCTTGAATGCCATCTGCAGAGCTTGTAAAGAAAAGGGACACTCGAGAAGGTCTGAAGACGCAGTAAAACTTCCCCCACAAGCTGAAATCGAAACAAGCCGAGAAAAAAAAAGGCGCAACAAACGAGCCAGAACTGAGAAAAGACCCATCAAACTGTCACTATCAGAAGCGCTCAGACAGAAAGCGGAAAAAAAAATCGAAGAACAGCCCTGCAGATGGAGTCAATAATCTTTCCTGTCAATGGTGTCATGGGACACAATCAGACAACTGGTCCCAAATATTATAGCTAAAAAATTAGCTCTGAAGGACTACGCAAGGGAATCGAATCCCGTGTATGTAGGACATTTCCGAGTGCTTACACACACGCATGTCGAATTCCTGCTCGGACAATAGTCGAACGCGACCGACCCAGCTCCTGGGCATCGAATGGTTGCACCATATGGGCATCGGAATGACACGGAACGTAGAAAAAGTAAAGACTGGGAAGAAAAATACACGATAGCAGGTATCAGGGACCCAATTTCTTTAGCTTAGACCCCCAGGTGGCTTATAGAAGATTAAAGGCCAGACGAGTTCCCTTTGCATTAAGGCAAAAATAGAGGGAACAATTGAACAAATTAAATTGACCAAGGGTTTTCGAACCCCAGATGACCAAGCTAAATGGGAGACGCCAAATAGTAACTACTGGTTAAACTGACGGGTCAGTACGCATCTGCGAAGACTACAGGCTACCCTGAACCATGCGCTGCCAACAAAGCATACGCGCTGTGCCATCGTACAACATTTGCTACACTCACTCGGGGGAGAAAACTTTTTTGCCAAACTAGATCTAGCACAAGCTTACCAACAGCTCCAGTAAATTCCTTAACGGCTGAGGCACAGACAATAGTGACTCACAAAAGGCAAATTCAAGTGTAAGCAGAATTCAGTTGAGTGAGTGTGGCCGCCAGGCGTTTTTCCCCAAAGCCTCATGGAACGCCTAATTAAATGGAATAAAAGGGGTTGTACATATTTGACGACGTCCTGTATTTCGCTAAAGATATGACCCCAACTAGAAAAAAGACTAAGAATGTATCTAACAAAATTCAGAGAATCCGGTCTGAAGTAAAAAAAGAAAATGCTGCTTAATGACTGATCACGTCAAATTTTCTCGGGCTACTGTAATTGACGGAGAGGGTAAACACCTACTGGAAAAAAAAAGATCAGGCTATCAAAGATGCACCACCAACCAAAAACAAAATGGAATTGCAAGGCATTTTGGGGTCTAATGAAATTTCTATAATGTATTCCTCCCCCACAAAGCGACAATAGTGGACAGCCATTACACTATTTGCTGGATAGAAAACTAATTGGACATGGGGTCCATAGAGAGCATAAACATTCCAGAAAATAAAAAATTTATTAACGCTCAAATCACCGTTTTTATCCAGTTTTAAGTAACACACTTCATGGACCGTCAACCGTGCGACGCCTCACCGTTCGTGCCATCCTGAGCCACCAATTTGCCAGATGGGAGAGAGGCCCCATTGCTTATTACTCAAAGACTCTGTCTAAAACAGTAATATAACTATAGTCAACTAGACAGAGAAGCCCTGGCAAAATCGTCGCCGGAGTGAAACGCTTCCAGCGAAGATAACCTTATGGAAGAACATTTTTGAATCGAACGTGACCATAAACCGTTACTTAGGAATTCTGGTGGGAAACAATCCTATCACCGAACATTTTATCCCCGCGATGACTAGATGGTCACGACATTTCTCAACGCAGCATATCTTACACATTGACGCATCGAACCGGAAGCAAATCTCCCATGGCATGATGCATTAAGCCAGAGCACCGTGTCAATGGACGGTGGACTAGACCCGGCAACTAACAGATGAACCTGCAACTAGAAACATGCCCTGAACTACCAATGATCTGCATAACAAGTCGCCAGAGCCACCAGCTCAAGGACCATGACTGCCCGCATATTAAACTGGGTAGGTAAAGGCTGGCCGGAAAAACAAAAACTGAGAACTTTAAACCTTCGGACCAGACAAACCGAACTTTCAATACAAAAAGGTTGTTTATTGTGGCTGATCAGGTAGTAATCCCTCCTAAATTACAAACAGAGTGTTGGGGTATGCTTCACGAAGGCACCTGGTATGTAAAAAATAAAAGCCAGCTAGATAAGCTATATCTGGTGGCCTGGTATAGGATAAAGGACATCGGAATACTGGGTTGCTACTTTGTACTAATGTCAGAAACCAGGCCTTCCCCACCACAAACACAAAGGACTGAGACCACGAGCCCTGTCCTCGGATCCACATTGATTTGCCGGGTCCTACTAGGGGACAATTACCTTTTTAATTGTCGTAGATGCATAGCTCAAATTGGCTGGAAGTTGTAGTAATGTCATCTACACAACGAGGCGGTCATTAAACCAACTTAAACAAACTCTGCGCCAAGCCCATGGATTGCCGGACGCCTAGTGTCTGACAACGGGTCACAATTAACCGCCCATGCCAAATTTGAACAATAACCTAGCCTCCTAGGGTATAGCCATTGCACTAACCGCGCCGGTCCACACCCCGGCCTGCATGGTTGGGCGGAGAGAATGGTCAGATTTTACCAAAGAGGGTTTAGGAGAAGAATGGACCTGGGAATGTTCCAGGACAAAATTACTCACCTACTCAACCCCTCCAACTATACACCCAGCACTGTAGACCAACAAAAGCCTAGCGAAATTATAAAGGGAAGAAAACTTAGGTTGCAATTAAAGAAAAGGTTGCACCCCAATATTAACCACCTTGGAAAGCCCCCCCCAACTTCTCCCAGCCGTTTCCGAACATTTGGAAATCGGCGACCTAGTCTACACAAAAAATTTCACCGGGGACCCTTTGGCTTCCAGGCACAATCACCCAAATCACAGGCCCCGGTCCTACGCCGACTAACATAGACAATTGGCAGGGAATGGAAGCGGCAGCATAGAACCAGCTTCGTTCCCAAACATTGAAATGAAATACAAAACTCACAACCACAAATATATAAAAAAACGACAAAAATAGAAAACCAAAGAGGGGGGAATACAAGAAAATAAATAACAGAACTTTTTAAAATAAACCCAGAACAATCTAAACGAATCAAAAAGAGCAAAAAGGAATACTTACGGTTAGCTGAGACTTGTGGGAAAAAATCCAGCGAAGGGGCCAGCCAAGCCAGCTCGAACCTGCTCCGAGAAACCCAGGAGGGAGCGCGGAACCAACTGGCCTGAGAAACTCAGAGCGGTAAGCAAATAGCCGACTCACTCCTTCCAGGAGGTTCATGGGAGAAGAGCCGAGAAGACAGCACCCCATCCCGAACCGGTTGAGTCTCCAGCGAAAATGACCGGCAAGTCAGTAGAATCAGAAAGAAGCCCTACCTATCTGCGCGACTACTCCAACCCACGTAGGACTAAACCAAGAGGAGGGTGTTCTGTATCAAAAACGTTTACTCAAATCCTCTAATATGATTGGCTAAGAAAGTCGGCATACGGGATTGGTTCACTAGGAACCAATCCAAAGTGAGCCGCCAAAAGGCGGCTAAATCAAACAAAATGTCATTGGCTACAAGCCGGCAGGCAAGCCGTATATAGAGACTGCTGCAGCTAGAGCCAAACTGTTTCCGTTTAAACATTAAACTGTTGAAATAAAGACTTTTACTGTTGGAACGCCGGTCTACCTGGCGTTTTTCGGCGGGATGGAACAGATATCAGGTGTCTTTCAGCATTAATCATCTATATTTCATATTTTATTCATTACTGTCTTTAAATATAAGAACAAAATAGTAGTTATTAACAGTTATCAATAAAGTTATTATTCTTATTAGTTCATCTTATCACCGAATAAAAATCTTCCATATTTCTTTTCATTTCTTTAAAAATGTCTTTTTTAATCATTGAAAGCCTTATTCCTCTTGAGAAACAAATGTCCACAAACACATCAATTAGAAATTTTTTCCTGCACTTTAATCATATAAACAATGCTATCCCATGCACCTTTGCAGAATCCTCATCCTAAGTTAATTTTAACCATTATAAATATTTATTCTTTACGCTTTCTGTATCTTGTTTCTGTCCTCATTGACTTCTTTTACTTTCCCTCTTCCTCTCTTCTTCTCTCGTTTTACCTTTTCTATCTGATTACTCCCTTCTAATCTTCTTCCTGATATTATGATTCCTTTCAAATTACTCTTTTTTTTGGGGTTGTTGCCTCAATACTTAAGTTTTACTTCCTTTCCCCCTGTTCCCTTTTTACCCGCTGCTTAAAAATTGCTTTGGTCATAAAAGATGTCTTCCTTGTTGTCTCACCCTTTCTTGTTCCTGCAGCGTTTCTTGTTTGTTTTTCATAGTTCAAGCTCTGCCACTGTGCTCTTCTTTTTGTTCTTTAAGTCCTCATTTTTTAACTCTCAAGGAGTGGATGCCATTTTTTATTTTTTTTAAACAACTCCCATTGATTTTTATTTTATTTCATTAGGATCCTCCATCCAAAAGTTCCAGGAATCATCAAATAATCCAAAAACCTGTTTCTGTGCTTCTTTTCTCATTTCCTTCAAGGGGCTTTGGTTCTAACAAAGTTTCAGCTCAATGTATCTTTGCAAGCCTTGTTAAAGCCCCTGCAACACAGCACCAACGGATGAAAGAGGATGTAAATACAAGAGAGGACACTTGCATCCGTTGGGTTAACACGATGCTTCCGTCCTGTACTCACTGAGCTCCATTTTTCATTCTCTCTATCCGTCCAGCATCCGTCTGACTGATATTTCATCCGCTCAAAAGTTTTGAGCTGCACAAAACGTTTAGCGGTAATATGATCCAACCATCCGTTCTGCATCCGCAACCGCCATGAGGGGACATCCGTTTCACAATCCGTTTCTCATCCGTTACACCATCCGCGAATATCCGCTAGGCTACCCGCTGCGCATTCGCACACTCGGCATTCGCTTCCACAGAAAACGGACACAGGGAGGAAGCAAAATGGACGCGGAACGGACACAAAGCGTTAGTAGCACAGACAGAGAAAGGATGAAAGCTAGTAATTACAGGGGAAAATTTGTTTTATGAGAAAAGATAATATGAAATTGTAAACAGGACAGACAAAAGTATAAAGACATTGACTAGAAAGATTTTAAAAATTAGAAAAAGATATGTAATTGAATTAAAAAAAGGAATGAGAAAAGTATGAGATAATTTAAAATAAGGCTACAGGAAGTCAAAAAAGGGAAAAGCTATTGAAAAAATTGTGAAAATAGTTATAAGATGTGGATTAGAATGTATAAGATAAATGTGTATTGAGTTTATGTCTGTATGGAGAAGTGATAACCCGGGGCCACGCTGTTCTCAAAAAAAATATTTTATTTGTATTAGTATGTTTTGTGAAAACTTAAAACTTTTATTTAAAAAAAAATACCAATAAGATGATGGTGTGATGGTGGTGGTGGTGGTGGTGGTGATGATGATGATGTGATATTAGATTGCAATTGCTTCTGCCTTTCATTTTTACAGCTATTTCAAATTTATGTGATACAAATTAAGTTGGAAAAAATTGAATAATGAGTGAATAATAAATACTGATTGTCTGATATATTTTCCACCATTCCATTCATAGCCCTTCAGGCAGTCTTAAGAATCTTTCTATAGAAGCAAAGCAAAAAAAGAAAAGAAAAAGAAAATGGGATACTTTAAACACTGTTATACAAATTCCAGCATGGAATATGGATGAAAAGATGGGGAATTTTACCCATGTGAATTCAAGGCAAGAAGTGAAATAGTACACAAATAGCTTCATAATAACTAGGAGGAAAAGAAAGCATAAAAAACAAACACAAAACTCCTTAAACATTAGTACATAGAATGAGTGCTACCTTATTATATATTTTTATTTTCACTATCTTTTCCCTTAAACTACTATGACAACTATTTCTGAATTGTTGACCTCAGTTTCAAGTTCACACCCTCCCTTTTCTCCTGCAGAGACCACAGTTTTTCACAAAGTTTGAGAAACCTGTAATCTATAAATTAATTCATACATATTCACTGTATATACTATACATATATGCACATATACATACACGTTTTTCATGCCCAACCCTAACAGCTATAAAATGATTAATGTTGTTTATGGAGGGTTAACTCATATTCATTTATCATTTTAGGGGGTCACAGTACTGCAAAATTTAGAATGATAGCGGTAAGATATATTGTGGTTTTGTTTTATAGGTTGTTTAAGCCTAGCTAAATTGTAATTAAATCATTTCTCCTCCTTAACTCTATATAATCATGTCTTGTATAGATTAAACAGTACATGATTTAAGATTCTAAACTGACTGTAAATATGGAGTAAAAACAAAGTGCTTTGCATTCAAACTCAAATGACCAAAGTAGCACTCTTTTGCTTGAAACTGGAGATCCTCAACGCTCATTTCCTCCAAATGTTAAAGTATGAACCAATTTTTAAACAATGTTCTACAGCTGCAGCCACTCATTGTAAGCAGATGCTAAAACAGTTCAAACATTTGATCAAACTTTCATGTGCATTTGTGTTGCTTCATTGGTGATATTAAATGATTAAGTTTAGGTTGAAAACAAAATATTGAGCAAGACTTGGAAACAGAGAGTCAAGACTATCTGCAACTGAATGAATTAGAGGAGTCCGAAATGCAGCTAACTGATTTACTCTTTTTAGAATAAAAATTAAATCATGTACATTATAGAGCGTGCAGATAATATATCCTGAATCTAAAACTAATAACCACCCAGTTGATCCAGCATAATGCTGGAGCCTAAAGATCGGGTCCAGAGGGGTTGTCTTGCATTGGTGGTACAGTTAAGACATTCAGTTTCAAAATATTGACAGATCCTCCTTTATTGAAACAGATTCAAAGTGGAATCCTTTGTAAATTGTACTACTATTTTTAGTTCCTGAATTACATATCATGAACTAAACCATGAGTTTTATGTACCAGTATGTGACTACTCTGAAAGCACATCATTAGAATTACAGATAACAGATACCTTACTTCGGAAATTAAATGGCTCTTTGTACAAAGACAGGAACTGTCCCTAGACACTCTTGTTCATCACAAAGGGGAAATGGCACATACCCATGTTCTCATATATGCATCTATATTTATACCATGGCATCATTAGAATGACACCTGATAATTATGGAAATTGTAGTCCAAAGGATCTGGACAACACTAGTTTTGATGAAAATGCAGAACAGAAAAACAGAAAGATATTTGGGTAATATTTTTAGAACATACTAATGCTTCCAAAATGAGATGATGGATGAGCATCAAGATATTATTTCTGTAACACATTTTCATATATGCTGATCAATATGCACATGTACATTTATCCAAATAAATGCATTATATATGGATACAAATATCCAAATTTATGGGATTATTGGATTTTGAGGTAAGGAACATCACTGAGACTTGACAAATAGGAAACAGTGACAAAGATATTCCAGAAGAGAAGAATATAACATTATAAGTTTAGAATTAAAACATAAAATAATTTTGTGTAATTTAAAGTTTGAAATATTTGATATTTATTAAAATGACAGAAACAGTTCTAGGCTACATAAATCAAAATATTTTTCATAAGTCTACATTCTACATTGGTCAGATTCAAATTCTGAGCCCTAATTTAAAAAAATACAAATAATTTTACATAAATTCAATTCACAAAATAGAAATAGGTGATATAAAAGGAAAAATATCTTTAATTATTACCGTAGGTAGCCCTCATGTTATTAAAGTATGCACTCTGCATAATATTGAAAGGACTAAGAAGCACCATCATGAAGGAAAAGCTTTCTTTTGGGATCCATGTTTGCCAATTTTGAAGGCCAGCATCTAAATATTAATAAATTAGATATATTTATAGTCACTGTTGACTCTTAGTCATTGTTTTATGTGAACTTATACTAGAAATCATTCTCAGCCAACTTTTCCCTGAAAAAGGCCACACTAAGGTCATGTTTAATTGTAAGTAAACAGCATTGGAGAAATTGCAAGGTGCAGAAAATTAGAGAGAGCACAGTAAATTTTAGCTTGAAGGTACCTGACAAGGCAGTCAGTTGTAGTTTCAGAATTATTATAATGAAGGCTTCTTATTGAATTTTAAAGTCTGGAACTAAGTCTACTGATGCTAGATCAGTTGTAGATTTTTGGAAATATTTGATATATACATGTATTTCACAATCATACCACCTCTTAATTTCTTCTGCTTTTCCTTTTAGATCCTTAGATCTTAAAAACTATAGTTTTCAATTTGAGAACAAATTACATGGTTATTTGCAGTCGTAAAATGTGTTATTTAAATAGGTGAATAAAAATAATGACCAAAGGGTACAAACCTTCGTATATCTGATTTGGTCACAAGTATATCTAGCCTTTCAAATTTTAGTAACAGGTACTAATTAAAAAACCATAATTCAAAAATAGCTGAAGTCAGAACAATATGTCTAGGAACATCTCATATATAGGGATAATGGAATTGGCTAGTGAAAGCTTTTACACGACTTTTATTACCCCTAGAAGTAAACCGGCAACTAAAGAAGTTTATAAAATAGTGATATCACATGGGAGTATTGAAATCTATTGAATTTTTTTCCATGGTTTAGATATACCACATTTATGCTTTCCCTAAATGTTAACCTAGAAGTCTATCAAAAGAGATACAGGTAATCTGACACAATTTATAACAACTCTTTGCCAGATTTTTTTTAATTGTAGCATGCCTACATACCTGGTCACAAATGTTTTAAATAATCAGTTAGAGGTCCTTATATAGTAATCAAGATGATTGGGTTGTAATTTCCTCAGCCCCGTCCTGTTTGCCTTTTGAAAATGGGCATGATCTTGGTTCCTCTGGTATTTTAGGACCTTATCAGATCTCTAGGATTTCTCAAAAGATATTTTTAAGAAGTTGTTCTACAATTACCTCACTAAAGCCCATGTCCCACTGCACCAACGGATGCAAAGAGGATGTAAAACGGACAAAAAAGCTTGCCATCCATTGGAAAAAACGCGAATGGCATCTCCGTTGTGTACTCACTGCCTACATGTTTCATATGCTCTATCTGTCAAACATCCGTCTACTGCTATTTCATCCGCTCAAAACGTTTTGAGCTGCACAAACTTTCTGAGCGGATGAACTTTCCACCGCGTACAATGTACATCCATGAACATACGGGCAACAAATGTTCTACATCCGTTGTCATCCGTTACACGTCCGCTGTATCCTCTCGGCATCCATTGATCTCCACCATGGATCATCACACACTCCTTATGGTAGCTGCCATCATTCAACAACAGAACCAAGCCCTCTTCAGACTGTTCCACCTTTCTACGCAAGGAGAAGAAGGAGACATCCAAGAGCTGTGTGGGTCCAGCGATGGATCGGGAGAAGAGTGGAGTTTGGACTGTATGACAAGCTGATGGTGGAGCTGAGGAATGAAGACACTCGTGCATTCCAGCACTTCATGAGGATGCCACCAGCCATGTTTGATGAAACTGTAGAGGTGTCTGAGATCCAGGTTGACCAAGCCGAGCACCAACTTCCGTCCCAGCCTGGACCCTGGACTGAAGGTGGCACTGACTCTGCGCCATCTGGCCTCTGCAACCACATACAGAAACATGCAGTATGCGTGGAGGGTGCCACACAACAGCATCAGCATTGTGGTCAGAGAAGTGGTGCAGGCCATCACTGGAGAATACGTGGAGGAGCTCCTCCAGTGCCCACCACTGAAGAAGGCTGGAGGAAAGTTGCAGACATTGGTATCAGAGGTAGAACTTTCCCCACACTGTTGGAGCCATAGATGGGAATTACGTGGCCTGCAAAGCTCCAGCCAACTCAGGGTCCTCTTATCACAACTACAAGGGCTTCTTCAGCATCATCCTCTTTGCCATGGTTGATGCTGACTACAAGTTCATGTACATCAATGCTTCAGGCAACGGGTCAGCTTCAGATAGCCAGGTATACAATGCCAGTGACCTCAAGGATGGGCTGGAACGCAACCTCATCATGGTTTTCCAGATCCAGACCCCCTACCCAATGACACACAAGATGTGCCCTACTTCATTGTTGGTGATGATGCTTCTCCCTCAAAACCTACTTCATGAAGCCTTACAGTTCCAGATACCTCACCCGTGAAGAGAGGATCTTCAACTACAGGCTGTCCAGGGCAAGACGGGTGGTGGAGAACGCCTTTGGCATCCTGGCGAATAGGTTCCAGGACTTCTCACCACCATACAGCATCACCCAGGGACTGTGAGAAGCATCATGGACCGTCAACAAGGGATGGGGACATGCAGCCTGGTGAATGTAGGCAAGGACGAAACCTGATAGACATTGTGGATGTGCAAGGCCCAACAGAGCTTCATGTGAAGGGAAGAAGCAGCGCAACCTCCTGAAACACTGGTGCAACTCCCCAGCTGGAGCAGTGGAGTGGCAAGACAGGATGGTAGATGCTTAATGGATGCTTCCTTGAGCCTGTCTCATAACACTGATGAGATTGTGCCATGTAGGTTGAGTGGCCCTACAATGAATAGGGCATTAATAAAGAGCTTTGTTTATTTTGAAATGTGTTGATCAATGCATAAATTGTTATTGATAAAAAAAGGGCAATATATGTAGCAGCTGGGAGGGTGGACCATACAGTCCCATTATGCTTGCACTGGAGAGTTTATCAATCCACAGCTCTCCTTACCTATCCACAACTTCCTTACCTATCCCACAGCTATCCTTACCCATCCCACAACTATCCTTACCCATCCCACAACTATCCTTACCTATCCATAAGCATGCAAAGGCTTAACCCTTTTTTCAAAGTTTTCACCAACACTTTATTAAGTGAAAAAATGAACCAAGTGTGTGAAGCAAAGATAACCTTTATTACACTGTCTTAAGTAAACTGTATGACTTTATTAAATAAGCAAAATGAACCAAGTAAAGTGTCTAAGCAAAGATAAAGTGAACAGGTAACACTCAGTCCCTGGCACCATTCTCAGTCACTCTGAGTCATGTCCATGGTCTCAGCTGTCCGCGCGGCAGGGACTGTGAGGTGGCTGTGGTTGGAGTGCTGGTCTGAGGTGCCATTGGGGTGCTTGGCCCTGAGAGTACAACAGGGAATGGTGTGTTCAGGAAGCTCTCAGAGAGGCTGACTCAGTCCTGTGAGGTTGAGAGGCCCTTCCTCAAGGCCCTGGGATGTCAGGCACAATACTGATGACAGATTTTCTATTGAGGGCTTGGCTGTGGGATGGAGGGAGGAGTGTAGTGGGGCTGTCTGGTCTGCAGCTGGGTAAGGTGAGGCATCTGTGTGTGGCGTGCGCATGTACCTGGGTCTGGATTGGGAAGGGCTGCCTCTGCTGTGGGAAGTCCTGGTTCTCATAGCCTTGGTAGGTGAGGGGCTGTTGAAAGCCATGGAAGGGCTATGACATCGCCTGGGGTGGAGAGCACCTTGACTGGGTCGGAGCAGCTTCATCTGGGCCTTAGGGTGGTGCAGCAGTGCTGTTATCTTCTCCTTCATCACCTGGTACAGGGCCTCGGGCAGGTCCATGAGGGCTGGCTCATGTACGTGATGAAGGGCTTGCGTTTCGAGGATGGTATGTAACTGTGGACCAGCTGAGAGAGAAGATCTGTGCTGGTTTTGATTGTGTCCCTGATCTCCAGCAGGACAGTGTGGCTCTGGCCTCCAGTCTGCTCTCTTGCCTGCTTTCTGTGGAGGTGGAGCTGGGTGTGGGTTGGTCTCTGGCTGTTGCTTCTTCTTGCTCCATTTGGAGACAGGGAATCTTCCATGTCCTCTGCATGGGGAGTGCAGCTGTCGGGGGGTCTCTGCCGTGGGCCCTCCAAAGACACCTGCCTGGACACAGTAACTGTCTCCTGGCTGGAATAGGACTGGCTGTCTGTGGGCTGTCTGATGGAGAGGGTTGACAGAGGGGCTGCTCCTCAGTGGCGGACCTCACCCTCCAGGAAGCTGCACTTGGCCATGACGTACATCTCCCGGTCAGTGAGCTTGACAGCGGCCTGGCCAGATTTCTTTCAGGTGCAGCTTGCCATATCAGGTATGCATGTGCTTTCACCATCCCAGGAGTAGATCTGTAGTGTAGCCCAGGCTCTCTGCCTTGTCTGTCCATGCTGCCTGCTTTCTCTTGGTGTCGCGATAGAGCCTGTGGCCCTTTCTCACACAAGTACTCGTCTCCCCTCGGCCATTCCAGCACCTCCTCCTCATGGTCCTTGGAAATGGAGTACTGTTTCCTCTCTCCCTTCTCCTTCCCTTGCCTCTTTCTCCCTCTGGCAGGGGCTTCAGGGCCTTCAGCAGCAGGGCTTTGAGGGCCTTGGGGCTGGTCTACCACACAGAGCAGTAGCAGTAGCAGCAGCACCAGCAGTAGCACCAACAGCAGCAGGAGAAGCATCAGCAGCAGCAATACCGAGCAGCACCAGCACCAGCAGCAGGAGAAGCACCACCACCCAGCAGCAGGAGAAGCACCAGCAGCACCAGCAGGAGAAGCACCAGCAGCAGTAACACCAGCAGCAGCAGCAGCAAAAGCACCAGCAGCTTCAGAGTCAGTGCCAGGGGTGGATGGTGGTTCTGTCCTTCTTGCCCGGGCTGGCAGGAGTAGGCACAGGCTTTCCTTCTTCCCTGACTGACGAACCATGGTGTTCTTTCAAGATGTCTCTGGCAGCAGATCTTTCCTCTGAATGGTGACTGCTTGAGAGCTGCATCCTTTATATTCCGCGGAGCTGATGCAATTTGTTAGGGTAACAGTGTTTGCCCTAACTAGTTTAGGTAAAATAAGTAATCCTGGTTATGTTGTTAAAGTGACTGTATCTTTAACTATGGGAAAGAGTCATTGGGGGTTGGTTATGAAAGACTCCTTAAAATAAGCAAGACGGCAGCGTGCTCGCTATCTCTGGCTCTCTGGCTATCTGGCTCTCTGGCATTGAAGATTCCTAATTACTGCTTGGAAGACTGCCATCGCTCGCACGGGAGAGAGAACAAAGGACTGATTTGTAAGTGAAACTGACCCGAGGATATTCTGCACGGACTTTTGCTAACTGAATATCCCTGAATGGACTGACTATATGACACAAGACTACTGGACTGTTATTTGACTATGCTATATATTATGTAATAAACTATATTTGTGATAACACAAGCTTATCTGGTGTTTTACTGTATGTTTATCAACCTATAAGCTTAGCTCACCCATTTATCTGTATGCCTATCTGACTTACGCTGCACATTCTGTTTTGCTTGTCTCCCTAACCCTGGTTGGGGAACCAGGCTTAACACAATTCATCCTCCCTGCAGGCGCAGTGAACGCTTTGCAATCTGCTACACATCCGCTAAGCATCCTATAGGCGTCCGTGATGCATCCGCGTCATCCATTACACATCCACTCCTTCTGCTACGCATCCACTTCGCTGTTCTCCCCTGGAAGCCCTTCGGATGTGTCATCCACTTCCATCTGCTTCCATCCGCTAGGCTTCCTACGAACATCCACTTACCATCCTCTCTACGTACTACCCCCGTCCGTTCCTTTCCGTTGTTTTCCGTTCTGTTTATGCAAATTTTTGCCAGCTTTTTGAGAGCAGATAACAACGGATGGAGCCACCCCCAAAATTTTGCTCGTCCGCTGTGTCCTTTTTGCATCCGTTTTGCATCCGTCGGGCAGTGTGACCTAGCCTTTAGTTCCTTTCTGTAACCTAGGATGTAATGCATCTGGCCCTGAGACTTGAATTTATTTAAATTAACTTAGTTATCTATCTATGCTGCAATTCCTGACATATTAACCAATAGGAGTCCAATTTATCTTTTAAGAGAAGATAGACAAAATAGAAGTTGAAAATTTCTGGCTTCTTACCACCATTTATCTCTTTCTTTACACAATAGATCCTCTTTGCTATCCTTTTTTTTTTTCTAATACAAATAAACATAAATGTCAGCTCCTTCTGACAGCTTGCCCCAGTTTCTAAAGACTACAGTATTTGTATTCTTTAGTAATGTGTCCCTCCTTCTATTTCCAATACAGATAGTCCTTAGTTAACAACAGTTATTGGAGCCAGATTTTTTGTTGCTAAGTGATGCAGTTGTAAAGGACAATCATG
This sequence comes from Laticauda laticaudata, assembly GCA_004320025.1. NCBI lineage: Eukaryota > Metazoa > Chordata > Lepidosauria > Squamata > Elapidae > Laticauda > Laticauda laticaudata. The sequence continues at coordinate 71,986 of BHFT01034430.1, read as the reverse complement.
TGATCGAATCACTTAGCAATGACAACCCCTACAATCCCTGTTGAGGTCTTGAAGCAAGGATCACTGATCATTACGCCTTGCAACTTCCTGTCAGAAGCAAAGTCAGTGGGGAAACCAGCAGGAAATTCCAGGTCTCAGATAGCTCATAGAGAGGCTGGTGTGTAAGTTAATTGGCTGCTGCTGGATGTGGGAAGTTCATTGATTGAATAAACTATTATAGAATAGAAAATTTCCTTGTGGAACACTGTAGGAAAGGTCATAAATGGTGATCACATGACTGCAGGACAGTGCAACCATTTTAAATGCAAGCTGGTTGCCAAACAAACAGATTACAATCATTTGATCATGGGTGTGCTGAGATAGCCAGATCTTCAAGACGTAGATCACACAGTAAATACCACCTGTTTACATAATTGTAATTTTGAATGGTTTCTTGATAAGGGGTTCTTAACGAAGAATTAACTGTACATGCCTCTTTTTCTGTTCAGCATGTAAGAGAACTTTGTATATATTTACACTGGCCTCCTTAGTTTCTTATTTTTTTACCTTCTTGTAGGAAGGAAGAAGCCTTCATACATGAGATAGGTGAGAGACTCCAGTAGGTTCCTTCATACGTTTTCTCATCCATCTTGAATTTTTTTATTTTTTCAAATCATTTAATCTGATTTAACTTTCATCAGAGTTAATCAAAACCCACTTTTCTAAGTCTAATATACAGGTTTGACTTTTCACAATTCTTCCCCTCTGGACACCATAAACTCAAGGACATCCAGGGTATCAGTCATCCTTACTTCTTCAAGCAATTCTTCATTCTTTGTGAGGATTAGGTTTCACAAGCAGAGCCCCTGGTTTTGCTTTTGTCAGAAAAAAGGACAAGAATTTCTTGTATTTCTGTCTCTTGTCTGAGTTAGATTCCCAGAAGATGTTAAGATAATTGAAATTATGCATTTCATGGCTCTTTGAAAGATAAGTCATCTGATGCTTGAAAGAGCTCATCTTCATCTTTCACACATCCAGGTAGTCTGTAATAAAGTCCAACAAGAGTTACAACATTGTATAATATATAATAGTTATAACATTTTATTTCCCTTTTTTAATTCCTACCTAAATCTTTCCAGCAGCAATTCTATATTCCAATTCTTCAAGTTTTGTGAAAGTATATTTTTCCTTTAAGTAAAGTGCAACACCCCAGCACTCATATATACTTTTTGTTGGGTCAGTTGCTTTGAATATTCCTTTTGAATAAGTTGAAGCCTTTTACAGTGCTATGTGCCAATTTCCAATACCAACTTACAGTAATATCTATCTAAAATATTTATTTATTTTTTATTTATTTATTGAATTTATTTGCTGCCCATCTCATAGCGAATGACTCTATGGAGCTAAATTATAAATACATATAAAATTATAATTATATATTATAGAATATATAAATTATATGTATTTATAAAATATGTACATTATAAATAAATATAAATATCTGGTATCTATTTATCTAAATATCTATGCATTTATCATTCTGGGTCAAGATTTCTCATTTTCCTCATTTATTTTCCATATTCTATGTAGAAATGTAAATACTAAATTTTCAATGGCATTAACTTTTGGGTTTGTTGTACTTTCCTGTGAAATTGGGTCTCCATAGTGGCCTCTGCTTGTCACTTTGTGCTCCAGTTTTTGGAGTCTGTCTTTGGCTGTATATTCAACCATTTAAGAAGTTTGTCCACTACTGGGAGAAGTGTGCAGCAGATGGTGTAATTATGTGAATAATTAAATATAGGTAGCAAAGGAGTTCATTCCAATGATTATTTCCTGTTCAATATATATATAAATGTTCTTTATTACATGCATAGAAACATTACTTTTTATTAAAACCTTTGTGTATACAAATACACAGGATTTCAGGAGAGCCAACTTTAGCCAGTTTAAAGAAGCATGAAGTCGTATCTGGTGAACTAAATCTTCAGGATGATGGAATCAAAAGCAAAATAAAAGTTTATAAGGAACAATTAAGAACCTTAAAAACAATAACAAACTCTTCGAAATTAATTTATGTATATAATTAAAACATGGTGACTAAGATGAATAAATTTAATTAACAGAAAAATAAGCTTAAAATAATACTTTTTACTCCCTTTTATTTTACATTTTTCAGCCAATATATTTTACCACATGTTGATTCAAAGCTGTGCTTTAGCTTTGCAGTGTTTTGCTATAGTAAATCTTGAAAGCAGTAATTTCTTACACTATAGCATTTTATAAAATATGGAGAAAATGGACTACAAGGATTCCTTTTATTTAATTGATGAAGATTGTTAGCTTATCAAAATCTTATGTTAAATTGAATGTATTTAGTTGACAAACAATCAAAATTATCATAGTTACCAGAGGTAAGTTCAAGTTTTGAGCTCAAGCTATCAAATATGGTAAAATCTACCAATCATTGAAAGACCAGGTTAGATCAAAGAAAAAAATCTATCTGTAGTTACTAAAAATCCAGATCAACTTGATGGCACATATCAGTTGATCAAAATATCTATCATTGAATTCAAAATCATTACAAACCAGGACCTTCATTAGTATATTGCAATTTTATAGGGGCATGGTACCATTTATAGATAACTTTTAAATTAGTTAAGATTTATTAACAACAGTAGAGTTTTTTTGATTCTTAATGTGTAAGCTGCACATACCTTGAAGCTGCACATACCTTTCAAACTCTATAGATTTTTCCAATACCTGTTTAAACTAACTTAAATCATTGGCTATAGACACATGTAAATTATTAATTCAATATTGTTTCATCAGGAGAAATTGTTTTATCTACTTTGATGCTTAATTTCATTGAATATCTTTCCATGCTAGTAAGAGAAGGAAAGGCACTGCTTAATTTTTTTCCCCAAAGCTATGCATAATTTCTTCAGTATCTGTAATGATCTTTCAAAGAACAGATGGAGAACAAAAAATAGACCTAACAGTTTAGTCTTTATCTGTACAGAATGGATCCAGTCAGCTAATAATGCTGGTTGATCTTAACTTCAGATTTCTTCAAAATAGATTTCTAGGATTAAACCAATCCTAAAATCTTAAACTGACATTATTGGATGTTATTGATTTGTGTAATTAAAAGGTAAGACAATTAAGAAAGCCCTTAAGACTTCATTTTTGTGTCTTTTTATAATTAGGCTTGGTTTTATTTCCCTGTGGTACAATTTTTTGCACAGACTGATCATGATTACCATAATGGTGGTCCATAAGACCGGTTCATAGAGAAGGTGTTTCCAGTGACAGCAGTTAAGGAAAGGTTCTCCTTTTCCTTCAATGCTCTCTATGATTGCAAGAGAAAAGGATCAGATGAAGCAGGTTAGCCTAGCACAAAGAAACAAGGTGAGGTAGCTGCAGACTAAGTGGAGAACTTGAAGGTATATGCACAGAAATTCAAATCTCTAGGGAACATATTCAGCAAACATTAATGCATGTTTAAATATACTTAATTTATTCAACATTTTTTGCAAAGGAATTGCAATAGATACAATGTTTCTCCAACAATACGACCTCCACCAATAGGAAGGTCCAGCATGATTCCTAGACATGAGGTGAAATTAAGCCCCACCCCCAAAATTTAGGCCTATTTAATCCATGCGTTTCCCTGCCATTTCTCACATCGTTCGTTAGAATACCCTGATCTACCAATAGAACATCAGCTGATAGAAGCTCCCTGAAGGCAGAGTCCCTAGCCGCTTTGGGGCGAGGCATGGCTGCCTGTGTCCCCTCTCTATTAGGCAGTGTCTTTTGGGCAATGGAAGCTCCCCAAGGGCAATCACCAGCCACTTCGATCGGCTGGTAGAAGCGGTCTCGGGGCGAGCACACACGCACACTTCCCTCACCACGAGGCCACTCCTACCAGCCGAAGTGGCTGGTGATTGCCCTTGGGGAGCTTTCATCGCCCAAAAGACACTGCCTAATGGCGAGGGGATATGGGCAGCCATGCCCTGCCCCAAAGCGGCTAGGGACTCTGCCTTCAGGGAGCTTTCGTCAGCTGATAAAACGGCCTCGTGGAGAAGTGTGTGCATATGGGCCACTCTAGGTGGGGGAGGAAATTAAGTCACCCCTGAAAAGATGTCCTAACCCTTTTTTCAGGGGTCAAAAAAAACCCCAAAAACCTGGCCTTATTTTGTGAGAAACACAGGTATTATATTTACAGCATCAAAGATACATTAAACCTGTTGCTTAAATTTGGAAATATTGCAATTGAAGCTTCCCTTTCCTGATTATTAAATATATTCAAAACTTTTCTTTTGTTAGGAGGCAACATTTCCATAGTTCTGCCTTGGCATACAAGTTCAATATATTTACCTGTTTAATAACCCCTTTGGGATCTCATGTATTTGGCAGTAAGAGAAAATCCACAGGATCCTATAAATAGTTGGTACAAAATATACAATGATCTGAATTGCAGTTAGCTTTAGGCATCAGTAATAGATGGAATGACTAAGTTAAGCAGCATTTCCTGGATTTTCCTTAACAGCTCCAGGGCACAGTCTCATTATGCAGGAATATCATCTCTCTCAATTAACTGCTGTGCTGGTCCATGTTCTTCCCTGTGTGTTCAGTGAGCAGGCAAAGGCAGTGCCCCTATTCTATGAAGCATGATAGTTGGTCAGTGTAGAGGTAATGCCCACCTCTTGAAACCTGCTTGATGTCATGCTGCTGACTTTTATCCTCAATGAATTATCTCCCCTCTCAACTCTGGTTAATCAATGATGTTTTATTCCATCTTTTAAAATTCTGTTACATTTATGCTTGTTACTGTTATTATTATTCTTTCAATTTTATTTTTTAACCTACTTTAGATTTCTTTTGCAAAATTCATTGGATACATTCAAATAAAAAAGCAAGACATTATTTACAGTGGGACAATAGCATTCCTACAAGTCCCAGAATTTCTAAAAATAACTGGAAGACACTAAATTGAGAAAGGCTGTCCTAGAAAATGATCTAGAAATCTTGCTGCTAGTGTTCCAAGAACACATTACTCTAGACTCTCCTACCAAATAAAGTCTATTGTTATCTGTTGCAAAGGGTAACATAGCTCTTACTTCAACCCCATTCTATATACAAGATCCTTCTGAACAGCCCACCACTTTGAACCATTCCATGATACAGAGAATAAGAGGTGGTATTGAGCAGGTTCTGACCAGTTCTGGAGAAACAGTAGCAGAAATTTTGAGTAGTTTGGAGAACTGGCAAATACCACTTCTGACTGGAGATTTTACCGTATCCTTTCCTCTGCCACGCCCATCAAGCCACGCCCACCGAACCATTAGTAAAAAAAATTGAATCCCACCACTGCAGAGAATGTACATGTATAAATCTTTTTTCTCCTCAATATCAAAGAAGAGTAGTACAGTAGAGGGATTGGCATTTGATCTAAAGGAGTAACAAATCTACCTTCCGGGCAGGCTGAATGCTAAATGAGAGTCCATTCTTAATATTTTTGGGACACTATGTGCAAATGTTACCAGCAATTAGGAATAGTTAATTTCAGATGTGAATAGCAGGTGAAGGATTCCCCACCTTCACGCTCACAGGTGATTACAGGGAAATAATCAAAATTTATCCTAACCTCCTCTGAAAATGCTATTGGAAATAAGTATTTGCATGTTTCCAGCATTTTGAATTGGGGGAGCCAGGGAAAACAAACAGTTGGTTTTTTTTAAATTTCCCCCCATTACTTAACAATAGCTTTGCTGTGGGTAAAGTAAAAATGAGAGATGGAGAAAGTTTTTAATATACACTTTTTAAAAATACATATTATAGTTCCTAGCTAGATATGGGCCATTTTCAAACTTCATCTTTCTTTTGCCACCTTTTCTACCAAATCAAATTCAGTGATGTTGATGGACAGGTATGAATCTGACCCCCTTTACTAGAGGTGTACAATATCAAAAATAGACAAGTACAGGTGCCTTCTCTTTAAAGAAGAAACACCTTTTCCTGGGTTTACAAAGTAGCTGAACAGGCTAAGGAAAGTATACATTTGCCTCAGGAGATGTTAATAAGACAACAGAATGGCAACATATCACATCCTGTCATTGCCTTTGTAATGCTTCTTGAACACAAGTGTGCATTTCTTTTACACTATACGGCAAAAAGATGCTGATCGTTTGAGACATAGAGATGGACCCCAGTGATCAGAGGCAATAGATGGCAAAAACCCCTTTACAACATGGAAATCTTCATTGTGCATTGCATGCCAAGCTGAGCACTAGAAAAGTAAGAAAAAGGTTAACTGTTTGCAAAAGTTTTTGAAAGTTTTGTTTTTAAATTGGTGTAAAGTATGTTTTCATTGGTTCAGCCAACCTTTTTACAGCCTTTTCTATTGCAGAAAAGCCATCCAAATTGACTGGGTAAATCACCTTTACCACTCTTGCTCTATTCTTCATTTTGTCAGTGAAGCACCTTCATTGTTTTGAATGTTCCCCATTATAATTTATTTTTTAATTGAATCTTTAAATGGTTCAAATTCAGCTAAGTTGCCATTGGACCTTTAATCACAAAGTTATGTTAAATTATATCTGACATAATTTCCATATTTCCAATCGAAATCAAATATGCTGTTCACATAAGCCTATGTCCCCAAAGGTACCACATACAAATGGCCAAACACCTCAAGATGTTAACAGCCTGCCAAACACTGAGAATTTTAACATAAAATGAAATAGTAGACAAATAGTACCAATGTTAATGGAATGCTCTTATTGTTATTCTATTTCTTTTTTTCCCAACAAAACATTGCCTTTCCTGATGCCTTTGCAGAAGAAACAAAGAGTTTATTTTTGCAGTCAGGAACTGTTCATCTTAAGCCAATCCATTCCAATATAACAATTTCCATGGCATGCTAAAAATTCAAAATTGTGGTTTCTCATTGCTGATTACCAGCTTCTATATACAACTTTTATTTAATTGTAAAAACAGCTTTAGCCTTAGTAAAATAACTGCTCTTCTACAATTGAGTATAAGTATCTTAAAACTACAGAGAGCTTTCAATGGAAATAAGTCACTCATGGAGAACATTCAGGTTACAAGTGTTAATGCATTATTCATAAAACATGTTTAACAAAATTAAAACAAAATTCAGGAGGTCAGATATGTAAACCTTGTTTATTACTTCTTGGACCCTTTGATAGGAATCTTCTTTTTCTAAAAGAAAACTTAATTTGGTTATGATAGTGACTTCACAAAGTTAATAGATGCAAAGTTACATTCTCTCTGTGTAACTTTTTTTTAGGATACTACTTTCCAAACGTATTTGTCATTATATTTAGCCTATTGTCTTCTACTATCACCAGCTGACACTTTACTCTTAATTTAATTCCAGCACTAATTACCACACAAAACCCAATAAGATAAATTGTACTTAATGTTTGGATTATCTGGCAGAAAATTATTTGGAGTAAACTTGTCATAAAAAGAAACTGCATAATTTAAGGAAATAATTTGATTTTTATTTACAGGCCAGGTAGCTTTTGATGTTTTTAGAAATACTTCAAAAAAGAAATCAACAGTGTTTTTTTAACAGTATGTAATCTACAAATGCATGCACCACGTAGAATTATCTAAATAAATAGTCTCTAGCCAGAAATGCACAATAGGTAAATACTTGCAATCTGAAAGTATAAATTTACACAAGAACATTTTGGTGTTTGTTTAAATTGCTTTCATGTTTTCTATTATATAAACTTCAGCTAAGAACTAACTTACAGAATACACAAGATAACAGCATGAAGTATCTTCTATTGCTTCGCAAAAATAACACAGTTGATATGGCTTTGCAACAACGGGAGTCTTTTTTGCACAAGTAACTTATATACAATTGCTTCTGTACACAGCAGGTATAAAAAGTTATATACATCTATTATGTCTGGTGCCTTACCAATAACCAATGTTAGTAAAGATTGAAGAATCTAGTTTCTTCTAGAATACGTCATTGAATTCTCATGAAACAGTGTTTACTACACTGGTATTATATAATGACGGTTATGTAATTTCTGTAACACTTGCAGAGTAGAAAGGCTTATAAGTGCAACTACAACTACCTTTTACCCTTCCCATTATTATTGGTAAAGTGCTGCCTGTCATGCAAAAATATACTGTAGATTAAAATATAGTTTTTCTTCCTGATATAACACACAGCAATAGAGTTACTTCATAAATGCAATAAAAATATAAATGGAAGAAATATTTTATCTCCCATTTTTATTGTTATTGATTTCAATATATCACCTACTTTGTGTCTGAATATTTGCCACTGATTATGTAAAATGAGTATTACATATATTGCGGCAAGTAATGAGCCGAGAGCCAAGTTTACCCAACATTCATTACCCAAAAAAGCAACACTGTTTGAATGCTTTCTTCATTTAAGGCCCTGTCACACTGCCCAACGGATGCAAAACGGACACAACGGACGAGAAAAATGTTCCATCCATTGTTATCGTGCATCTCATTACAGTAATGAGGGCGAGAGAATTTGCTCACATAATCACCGGAGCGAGAGATAACGACGGACACGAGGAGGAGCGATCCGAGGGCGGATGGAAAGCGAATGAGGACGACGGAAGCACAGTTGCGGCGAGATCGGACAGCGCAAAGGATGTAGGAGTGGTAGATAGCCCGGCATCCGCTAGCTTGGGGCCGAGGGGACCATCAAGCAAAGCGGATGCAGGTATTGAAATCCCCAGATTACAAAATTATAAGCCACTGTATTGACGAGGAGCCCGTGTACCATAGCACTTAGCACTGGTAATAAGACAGTCACGCGATGTCCACAGCGGATGCACAAGCTGGAATGACCTAGCGATTTGCTGATCGCACGTATCAGTGTACGATATTGGACGGCTTGGTTAGGCAAATATTAATTTAGCGCATGGGGGAGAGGAACTGCAGTGGGCTACAGGTCCCCCGCGGATATAACAGAAGCAGCTCGAAGCAGGTGGCCATTCAGAGGAAGACCTACTCCAGACACATCGACTGCCTTGCCTGTCTCTCTGCCTGCATGTCTGCCTGCAAAGCCTTGCTGCTCAGCCTTGCGTGCCAGCCCTCCTGCCAAGCCTTGCTGTCTGCCTGCCTGCACAGCCTTTGCTTGCCAGCCTCCTGCCAGCCTTGCTGCCTGCCTGCCTGCCAGCCCTCATGTGCCAAGCCAGTCTGCACATGCCCAGCCTTGGTGCCTGCCTGCCTGCCAGCCTAAGAGTCTCATACCTAGCCTGCCCAAGCCTTTTGGAGTGCCGTGCCATACCTTGCACCTAAACACCTTCCCTGCCAAGCACTTGGAATCTGCCTGCCTAAGCCAGCAGTTCCTAGCCGGAGCCCTTGGTGCCATGCCTGCCTGTCTTCAGCCGTTCCTAGCCAGCCCTTTCTTGGTGACTGCCTCCCGTGCCTAGCCTTCCCTCGCCACAGCCCTTGGATTCCTTGGCCAGCATCCCTGCCAGCCAGCAACCCCACAACCATTGCCTGAAGCACAGCTAAAGAGCCATCAAGCCCAATCATGCTCCGCAGCAAACTTTGTGAAGAGGAGACAGGAGATAATTAATAACAGCCAATATCCATCTCACGCTACCTTGGGCCCTCACACTCTGGATTCTGTCTGGGTGGCTTTCACTGGTATGGCATTGGGACTTTGCTCTTTCATACGAGGGTCTCATGGGCGAGAGAACCTGTCTGACGACACTAAGCTTCTTGCTCTCTTGACGAGAGAAGGAGCTGAATTGACCATAAAGAGGGGGAGGCACTCCTTAAGCACCAGCTCGCAACCAACCTTCCAACAGCACCTGCACGCACGCATTCACACCTCTGAGAACTGAGCGATCATATAAGAGGAGTGTCCAGAAGAACATTATTCGAGTTATTTTGTCATTATAAGCTTGTTGTTAATCATTTAAGTCTATTTTTTGATTCAACACACGATGCTTCATTTCTATATTTTTTTTAATAAATCGTCCTTCGCTGGTATAATTTTCATCAAAAAAGGCGTTTGAAGCCTATATTGCATGCTTGTGAGATGATGTAAGTATTTAGCAGTTGAATAGGGTTTGAGCAATAGCTGTGGAATGGGGACGAGGGATAATACACCATTTTGGGAGATGGTAATGTTATAGCTTGTCCGCGCCGATATTCACATAAGACGTAAACCACGCTTGAGTGAGCAGTCGAGTTTAGTGGACAGACTTTACTCAGTCCAACCCTCGCCTAGTGCTTACGAGCCTATAGGGACCCTTTATTATCAATAACTAATGTAATCATTGTATGCGCTATCGAGTTTCAACCCAATAGAACACGGTCCCTCCTCTTATCTAATTACCGCGCCCTGTGTCATTAACTTTGTCGGGCCACATCCAACATACATGGCACAATCTCAATCAGTGTAGTGGCACGACAAGGCTCAAGGGAAGGAGCGCATCTAAGGCCATCCTATCAGTCCTGATCTGTGCCACTCACGCCACTGTTACCAAAGCTGTGGCAGGAGCAAAGCACGATAGTCGTCTCTTCAGAGGGTTGCCGCATGCTCCTTGCTGTCCCGTGGGGCTCTGTCTCCAGGGGCTCTGCACATCGGGCTACGGAAAAATGTCCTATCAGGTTGTGCGCTTCCTTTGGGACCCAATGGGTCACCACATGTCACTCAGCGCTCCATGTCCCATGTGCCTTGTTGGAGGTCCACGAGCCTCGTTCTGGCAACACTAGGGATACGAACAGGAGTGGCGGCATGAGATTGTGCAGGCACTGCGACGTAAGCCCAATCGCATGATCCTCCTCCACGGTCACGGTCTCTGGCGATGCTGCATGGTGGTGAGAAGTACCTGGGGAAACCTATTGAGCGTGCACCGAGAGAGACTTACCAAACAGGGCGTTCCCTCGCGGCACCACCACGCCTCATTCCCAGGACAAGCATGTTGAGTCTATGAAATCCTCGTGGTTTATACTTATTCCACTCCGGGTGAAGCGAGTGCCTGGAAGTGTAATCGGGCTTTATGAGGTAGGGACTTGTCAAGAGGTTGAAAGAGAACGGCAAAAGTTCATTTCCCACGCCGGCACACGATAAAGTTAAGAGGCACATCTATGGATGATATATCGATCGTTTGTATATGGGCACAGGTTTGAGAGGTTAGTGGAATCACTGCGTTATTCCAGATCCTCACGATCGAGGTTTCGCGTTCAAGCATCCTTCCTTGCAGTAGGAACATGGACGTTGAATACTCTATGCTCGGACCTGCGAGGAGATTCTGAATGATACCGTTGCCTGAACCGCATCGATGTACAGTGAAACATCATATAATCAAGCATCGACCAATGGGCGAAGAGGATGATGCTGAAGAAGCCCTCTTGTAGTTGGAAATAAAGATGCGATCCCTGCTTGCTGAAGCCTTTTGCAAGAGCCACGTACTACTTCCCATTGCTGGGCCTCGACCAACGGAGAGTGTGGGGAAGTTATCCAATTTCTGATACCCGAGATTTCACTGCTCTGCAACTTATTCCTTCCAGCCTTGCTTGCAAGTGGCAGGGCACTGGAGGGACGCCTCCTCAACTTGGTTACTTCCACTGTCGATGATGAGCCACCTCGGTCTTCCACTTCTCCTGACCAACATTATGCTCGCTTGATCGAGTGTTTTGCTCGCATGGCACGCGCCATCGAACGCTTCCAATGCCACCCGCACTACGCATGCAATCCTTTGTCGAAGAGATAGGCTTCTCTTGTCCAGGCTCTTAGGTGGCGCAGAAGAGTTAGAGTGCCCTACCTTGAAAGCCCCAGGGTAGGCATCTCCAGGCTTGGGCACCATTGAAAGTTAGGATGTTGCCAATTATTAGATGCAAGCTTAAGGAACCCACCTGTAGTGAATCAGGACGCTGCATGAACATCGTAAAAACACACTGGTAGGAATTTTTGGAGGCAATACTCAATGGAGAAGAGGGTTCTCCTGGAATAGCAACGAGGGTCTGTCGTGTGCCTGTCTTTGGTAATCTGCAAAGCTCCACCATCAGTTCATGTTGGTACTAGTACCGTCAGACTTAGCTGCTTTTTCTGGCGAACCCATCTTTTCAGTATTCCCAGATTGTACTGTGCACGGTGCCAGCTCTTCACCTTACTTCCATATGCCCCAATATTGAACAGAGCTTCACAGCAGCCTTTGCTAGATGCGCTTCGTACTGGGTTGTGCAGTGAAGCTGATGGTAGCCTCGCCAAAAGACTTCAATTATTGGACTTGTGGTTACGATCCAACGGTATGGACGAATCATGAATGGATGTCTATAATGCTCGGAAGAGGAATTTAAGTCAGATGAAGGCCTTGTACAGAAGTGACTTCTTGCACAGGTGGGGTTTAAATAACAACTGCTGGTCTGAACAGCAAGGGTAGAGAGATGCACAGACGAAAAAGAGGTCCTATGAGTTAGTTCGAGCTTCCGCCTCTGTATTATATTTAGGTAGAGGTTGAACCCAGTAATTACACCCGTGCTGTGATAAATCGCCTTCCTCTCCGTCGCCACCCTCTAGGCATCAATTCGCTCTCATAGGTCATAGGTCCACCTATTTGTAGACAGTCACTTAAGTCACAGTGCCCACGAGATCAGGAATTCCCTCAACTTACTTTAAATAGATATTGTCGACTCGCTATCATCGTGCTTTTTATTTATCTATTCCGTGTATCTCTAAACACGCGGCTGGTCCTCTTGTATTCGACAGGATGTGTTCAAACTATCAAAGAAGTTGATTACCATCTGTTCTGATACAATAACTAGTGACTACTGATGAGCGCCGTGCGAGAAATCCTGTACGCGCCAACTACTATAGAGCTCTTTAAAATTTATTGTTCAACTGGTTTTTTATATTTTTCTCACACTCAAAAACGATGCTCTTCTACTGCTAGTTTCAAAAAAATCTTATATATATTGATACTAGTAGTATCTGATTATAGATTCCTATGTAGCATAGGTGGACCAATTCAAAAAAAATAAGGCACCGGTCTATCTTCATAATGGAGGCCAGTTTGAACTTTGAATGATCCTTGTTCATCCTCGCGTTATTTCGGCAGAATCAAATTAATCCCTTGAGGACTAAAGCCCTCTCACAATGAACTTTCAATAGCTTCATTCAACAAGGAAACTTGGCTTCTGGGTTATCCATGTCAAATGGCAAGAGGTTCTGTGTCATTTACTTGGGCTTGCCAGACGAACTTGTGAGTATAACTGGCAAAGAGCGTGAAAAACTTATAGGACTAAGACAATTCATATATAATTAGTGAGAGCGAGAATCCTCTAATGCTGCAGAGCATTTGCGTTCTTTGGTAGAGAAAGCAAAGAAGGATGGAGTGTTCCGTCTTCCCATCCGCTGCGTCCGAGCCGATGCGAGTTGCCGCTGCGGATGCGGAATGGATGACCTAGCGGATAATAGCAGGATGCGTAGATCAGAAACGGATGCATAAGCGGATGCATAACAGACGAATTGATACCATTTTCGCACAAAAGCTTTTGAGCACAATCAAAACTTATCGCAGTCGGATGCAAACTCAATAATATCCAGATGCTGGATCTGTGGAGATAGATCACTTAGAGGATATGCAAAAATGGAAGTGCAGTGAGTAGCATTTTGTCGCTTAACCTCAACGGATGGCAAGCTTTTTTGTCCGTTTTACATCCTCTTTGCATCTGTTGGTGCAGTGTGACAGGGGCTTTAGTCTCAAATGAATGAACAAGGATCATATCAAAGTTTACAAACTGGCTCATTCATGAAGAGGTGCTTATTTTTTTTAATGGCTCACTTTTACTGGAATTATCTCAAAACAGTACAATATAGATTTTTGAGATCCTTGATTGAAAATAAAAAAGTTGACATAGATTTTAAAACTGTCCTTGGCTAATTTTGGTTCTGGACTGTATTTGAATGACAGGACTGTAGGCTAGACTGTGAAATAAAAATAGGTGTCTCCAGAAAATGGCAATGGCAAATCATTTCTATGCTGCTGTTTTAAAACTATATAGATTGTGTTCATGAAAGCACCAGGAGCTGAGCTGTACTTCACAGAAACTTTAGAATAGAAATACATAATTTCAGTAGCTACATCTATTTCTAGGATTTGATTCCACCAGCAGAAACAGTCTGAATAGAGTTGTCTGTAGTGCTTTTAATGTCAAAAATGGAAAAATCATTCAACTTCTCCCACATTAATTACAATTCTCATCATCCACCTCCCCTACTGCTTGTATAGTCCATTAATTTCCCAAAGCTGCGGAGTAAGACAGTGCAATGCATAGGAAACGTAAAATGAACAAAATCTCCACGACATTCAACCACCAGAAATAATCCATCGAATACAAAAACTTCTGCAGATGGAGATATCCTTTATACACACTAAGATTTAAAATTGCAGTTGAAATCATCATCTAATTTAAAGCAATTTCTGTTTTTTAAGTAGATTGTTTTCTGAGTCTATGCTAATCTGTGATGTATTTTTAGATATTATATTGTACACATAGTGCTAATATGAATAAAAAAATAAGATCATACTATAGTAATGTCAAATGTCCTTTTCAGTCTACCTTACAGATGAAGGTTTCCTGGTGTCTCCCATCTAAGTATAACTGATTCAATTCTGCTTTGATTTTCAGTATTAGCCAAGGACAGTTAGGTACTATCATCTCGACTAGCTGTTTAATAAATAGTGAAAAGACAGCCCACTTAATTGTTTTTTATAATTTATTTTTATCACATCAAACCCATTAACAAGAAAAAATTGCATACATGACATAATAAAATAATAGTGTTTTTTTAAGAATACAGAAAAAGGGAAAAAAGGCAAAATTATCACATAGATAAGCATTTCCAAGGCATTTGACTCGATTGCTTTAAGAAAATAGAAAACAAGAAAGCCCTTTGTGATGCTCACTTGTTAGGAACAAACATGTACTCTATAATTCAAATATAAAGACCACATACATCAGTAGTCTACTGTAAAATAGTAGTAGTTTTCCCTTGTTGTAAAGGAAATACTTCTGCATCCCCCATGTGAAAAAAGTCTGCAATACTTGATACGTTATAAAATTAAAGGTGTAATAAGAGAAAACATATGCATCCTTTTCTGTAACAATTGGCTTCAAATCTTGTTAACAGTTATGCGTATTTCAGCCCACAATTTACAGACAAGTCTGAACCATGCAAATTAGTGCTCAAACACTGCAAGTGCATCTCAAAAAAAAAAAGTTGATTGCTATCAACTCATTAAACATTCTGTGTCAAATAAACAGGAAATAAACTTTTCTATCATAAGAATCCCATTTTAAGATAAAAATAAATTTCATTCTTTAAAGCAACTCATTGGTTTACACAAACATACTCCTGAAGTCAAAGAATGTAAAAACAGTTTCTTGGCCTTTTGGCTGAGATCAAGTCTAATAGGAACAGCTAATATTAATTTAATAAGTTTCCTTCAATTTTTTTTAATCAGCAGTGATTGTGCGTTTAGCATTGTTAATTAATGCTGCAAATTCTGTATTAACTTTGAAAAACTTCAGAAACAGCAATAGAATAATGTTCAAAGAACTCAAATAACAAGAGCTAAAGCTGAATTAAACAGTGAAGAAGTAGTCATGTAAACTTAAAATTCTACCATCTGTTTTGTAGAACTAAGTTGTTCCAAAGTGATGATAATGTGATAATGGACCCACTTAAAAAATGGCTTACTACAGCTTGGATGCTCACCTTTTGTGATACTCCAACTGAGCAAACAAACAATAAAATATTATAGGAATGCTATTTTATTGTTGTTATACCCTACAACAATGAACATCAAAGCAGGGTGTGATTCTGAGATTCTTTCTTTTACTTTTCCAGAACTGAATTGCCTCTTATTTTATCTTAACTATTGCCCCATACCTTCTTCAAGATTAACCCTCTATACTGGGTTGTCCCACATGAGCTTTTTATGCAGAAAATGAGTCAAATGTGTATTTGTGATACAATATTTTTCTTATGCATTTTATGGCATAAGTACGGGTACTGAAATATTACTAGACAAACATATTTCCAAAATGTTGGCCAGAATTGCATTGGAATGAAATAATAGCTTTCAGACTAATCTCCTCAAAAAAGCTCAGTTCTGATGTATCTTATTCAAACCAGTGACCAAAGATAAATGTTCAAGATGTACATAAATATGTGGAAAATCATATCACCTTTCTCAACAAGTAATTTTATTTTACAGTGAAAATCTTGAGATGATCCTGCCATAGAACTTAATATTCTATAAATTTACTTGAAATATGAAGAAATAAAAATGCTTAACCTGTTAAATTCATTTTAATCACTTTTATCACAAATACACAAAGGAATCTAGACTATCTCAGATAGCAGAAATAGAAAATATATTACATTGTGCAATGTGTTTTATTTAAAAGTTACTATTCTACTAGATTTATCTATCCAATATAATCTTGAATAAAAAAAATGGCAACATATTCCTGTTAAATTCCCTTTCAGCAGATATCTACACCAATAGCTACTGATTATGTACCATCAAGCTGATGTCAACTCTTAGTGACATACAGACCTTCTCCATGATGATCTGTCCCTAACCTGGTCTTTCAGATCTTTCAGTGGTGCACTCAATGCCACTGCACCTTTGTTTACCCACCTTGCTGCTAGTTATCCTCTTCTTCTCTTTCCCAGCACTAGAACTTTCTCTAAAAAACTACATTATGTGTCCGAAGGATAATTTTCAGCTAGCTCAGCTGTACCTGGAGTAAGAAGAGTTGCTTTGTTTGATGATCCATTTGTTTCTTTTCTTGTTGTCCATGGTTTTCTCAGGAGTCTTCGCCAACATCAAAATTGAAAAGCTTAAATACTTTTATATTGCTTCTTCAAAATCCAACTTTAGCTATAATCTTTTGATAGATGTTCGTGATATCTACGTGATACCGCTTTATTGATTGTATTTAATGCATGCACCCAAGAAAATCTATTTACATGATGACTAAGAGCCGACACTGATTTGAGGGCCCATAATCAACAGATGATTGTGTGTGTATCTAGCTTTTTTTAAAAGGAATTCAAAGCAATGTAACGGGGAGAGACAGGACCTCCCTTCAAAGCAATGTAATGAGAGAAGAGAGGGATCTCCTTTTATTTTTATAGCCACAACCTTATGAGGTAGATTGGGAGTCTATCTTTCTCCATTTAAAGTTATTTGGTGAGTTTCAGGACTGGGGTGGTGGTGGTCCTGAAATTTATCTCAATTTAATAGCTTAACACTATTCTTAAAAGAATGAAATAGGATTATTTCTTCTGATTTCAAAATTCTCTTATTTCTTCTCATCTATTTTAAAAGATACTTTAAATCTATCTATCTAAACAAATAATTTATACCAATATCTTATCAGTGTGGTAGAATATTTAAAAAGTAGAAAAATATCCACTGGAGAATGACATGATTCTGTAGAATGTTAACACAGAATTGAAAAGATTCACAGAACAAGATTGTTCATCCTTATGAATATATTATATAAAATTATTTCTCAATACTTAGCACAAAAATATTTCTTATCAGCCGTAACTAGCTATTCTAAAACCCAACTGAATGTTTGAGCCATATTTAGTCAAGAGGCATTTTTATCATAAATCACAGACATGGAAAATATTTTCATAAAATATTTAACATATTCAAATGCCATATATTTTCTTACACTAAGGTAAGATTAAAACAAGGTATTCAAACTTGAAAGCAATAGTTGCTGCAATGTTCCCATGTAAGAGTCATCAAGATTCTCCACCAAAGGATGGTATAATTCTTCAGAAACATTTCAGTACTTTAAGGCATTGTGAAATTACTCAAATGTGATTTTACAAAAAAATAATTATGAAAAATGTTGTAACAAACAATTTATTTCAAATTTAGGAAACAGCTGTATTTGCTGTTCATAGATACCAAAGGAGTTACAACCTAATTTCATTAAAACACAGGTTGCAATTAATCAATATTTTAAAAATAAAATTTGCACAAGTATTATACGTGGCAATCCAATGTTCCATGAATACTTAAGTTTCAGTATGGATTATATTTTTCTTTCTTGTTCCCACATAATTTAATCCATTTGTGCAAATAATACTGGATTTCAGTCGCTGGTTATAACCCATTTTCCAAAAGGCTTTGTTCAACATTACACTTTCATTCACTTGCCATTTTCCCATGTTTTATGTTTCTAACTCATGTAGATATTCTTCTTTCAGAAGAAAGTCATGATATTCATTTTAATAGATGAAGCTATGTATGCCTTTTCCACCAAATAATTTAGAAAATTCCTGTACAAAAGCAATTTGATAATTAAGAAATCAACAAAAGAATACAAACAAACTTAAGGGTGTGGGGAGAAAAATCTCAAAAGTACCAAATCAAATTACAATTGAAATATCAGTGTTTTGTCTCTTACAGAAGAATAATCAGTGAAGTGCAGAAATGTCACAAAATACTGTCATATCAAGCTAAAAATAATTGGGAAAGAAAACTATTGAATAGCAAAAGCATTTACAAAATTATATATTCATTATTTCTACTTTCTCCCTCTTGCTGCAGTTCTTTACCATTTGAATATACCAATTTACAACATCAAATTTTAGAAAAAGCTAGAAGAAATGTTGATTGAGAAGAGATACAGGAAAGTCCCAATGCGTACAAGCATGTCTGAAGATTCAATTTTTTAAAAAAATGTATCCTTCAGAATTCCATGAAATCCATCCACAGTTCAATCTACTATCAATAAAGTGAACTGCATTTAATTTTGGTTAAAAAAAAACTGTAATGTTTGGGAAAGGAGCACAAATTTCAACATTTAAAATTTGTATTCTGGCAATGTTTAAAAAATTATATGCTACGTTTCTGAGCACTCTAAAAATCTGGAGTGTTAAATGGTGTATGCAAAGCTGGCAATCAACCTCAAGTGTATATGTAGTTTTCCTCATATAAAGAGCAACAGGAAAATAAGCCTGTTTGACAATGCTTAAACCTAACTATCAGTTATATATATATATTATATATATATCAATATATTGATAATATATTAGTTTGATTGGGCACAAATTAGGACTTTTAAAATTAATTTTGAATTCGTAGTCAAATTTGCAACTGTATTAGATTGGAAGCAAAACTTATAAAATGTGAGGTATATAATATTGGTAAAGGAGTCAGCTTGAATAGTTTGTATAAGTACTTTTAATGTTGAGCAGTTGAATAGAGTTCCATTCAATATTTTGATTTTTGTAGCTATCTGTATATTTCTTTACTTTTTCAGACATGCACTACTCTTTGTATCCATTCAGATAATGTGACCTAATTTTTAATTTTTGAGAGGATATACTTCAACCTAAGGTTGTAGGAAATAACAAAAGGACTATGGTTGTGACTCACTTTATATCAAGAAATTATAGGTCATGATTCACCATTTGGACAAATATTTAGAACTGTCTTGCCCATCTACCACGAATATATATACCCAGTCATTTCTGCTGAGAGAATATGGTCTTAAATTGTTTTTAAAGATGGCTAATCTATGCATTTATATTATGATTATAATAGTCAGGTGGAAGGATAGTTATCCCACAAAAGGAATTTACTGCAAAGAAAACTTATATAAATGAAATTATAACTTTTTACTTCATAAAATATTGTGGTTCATTGGCTACCTGATCAAAAGAAATGATTGTGTGACATTGATATAAAACCCCAAACTAATTGATGTCTTCACCCAGTGGCTCTATGTAGAGCTTCAAAAATATGGGAGTATGTAGATGTAAGTATTAACAGTGTCATAACTAGCAACTCACATACATTGGCATGCCCATGGAACACATCTGCTTCATGAGCTGCAGTCATTATTTGTTTGGTTTTGAGTGCAATTCAAGATGCTGGCTGTCACCTTTGGCTATATAAGGCATAGGACCTGATTACTTAAGGGATCACCTGTCTCTCATAACAACTGCCCAGGACATTTGATTAAGTTCTTTTAATTAAATAACTTCATATTTCAGAATCCCTGAAGTATATTCCTATGTAGTCAGGTCAACTCTCTAGAATAGTCCAGCTCCCAGACCTATATAGCCCCATTCTATGTTGTTGTTTGGAAATGTGAAGATCTGGGTCTTCACCCAGACCTTTGGCAAGTGAGAGCTTTCACTTTATCATGTTTGCCATCTTTTATCTTTCTTTGTTATTTATTTTATTGCAATTTCTTTTATTGTTGTCAGCCACCAGAGTCATTGATAGTCAGGTAGCATACAGGTTTAATCAATTATAACAAAGCTTAAAACTATTTGTGCTGGGATAGTCCTTGCCATTATAATTTTGTTATAATTAATAAAATTTGCTCATCCAGCAGTATACATTTCACTGCTGATGTTTTCAAATACTATTTATTGAATTATTTGTTAAAATTAGTTTAGTATTGATTAGTGTCAAACATCATCGACTAGTGCTATAATAATGGTATTTGTTAAATTATGGAACCATAAAAGCTAAATACATTTCTAGTTAATTATTAGCACCAATACTAAACATTCAATGATTCATTTGGCCATTTATCATTTTTAAAATGATCGAAGAGACCAAAACAATGTAGTTATATTACTCTTATAATATGAACTTTTAGAACTTGACACATTCCATTATGTGGTATAATGAGATGCATGAGCATATTATACCACTTCACATAATTTAATATGTGAATGTGCAGAAGTAAAGTACAGGTAGTTAAAGCATTCAAACAATTCATGAGCTTACTACCATATATACTCGCATATAAGCTGACTTTAGAACGCTTTTTTTCCCCCCCCAAATTTGGGGGTCGGCTTATACGCGCATAAATATGATTTATCAGTGGCCGTGCCTCAATCTGCGCCGGAGCAGCGACTTAGCGTGGTGGCTTCCCGTGATGAGAGTCTTGGCTCTCGCACTCCGTCAGTTGGCCCTTAGCAGCCCTCACCTCAAGTAAAATGCGCGCGAAAATCAGCCATTTTTCTCCCTGGATGGACGATGAGCTGCAACTTTTGCCCCACCGCCTTTCCCCTCTGGGCTTCACTTCTGCTGTTCAGGGAAGTCACACCCAAAGCCCTATCCTCCCAGAATCTTTCTGACGGTGAGCCTTGACAGTGAGAACAGGGGTTGAACACCATGGTATTTGGGGAGCGGCTTATATGCGAGTTTTTGCAAAATTCCTCATTTTGGGGCAGATTTTTAAGGGTCGGCTTATACGAGAGATCAGCTTATATGCGAGTATATACGGTACTTGCAGAATATATACACTAAACATTCATTTTAAATAAATGGGTGCTCAGAGGCACATGCTGTAACATCTGAGAAACTTACTTTCCTGAACTTTTACACAAGTGATGCAGTACTAATATGACACTTCCTGCAGAATAATTCTTCTGTATTCCATGCACTTACAAAAACTCTATTCAGAATGTTTACTTTACTGTAATATACAGTATTTCTTTTGTCCTGTGGAATTAGTTTGCTTTTCAAAAGAAAAGTCATCCAAGTTTCTGACTCCTTATAGGGCTCAGTTAAAAGTTCACCTTTAAGCAGTCACCATTAATATTATCTTTTTATCTTAACACCATTAAGACCAGTCAATCAATGACTAAATACATCATGCTCCCAGGACAGGATGGAACTCATGAAAACAAAAGATACTTAAACAAAGTTCAAAGTAACGGTATTATGAAGTCATGTTTTTTTTTGATATTATACACTACATTGCTTGTGATCATAAAGAGGTATTAAAGGAATGAAACTTTATTATGTTATTTCTTCCAATATTCTTCTGCTCTGTTGGGGAACACAGGCTTCTTTGAATGGTTGCTTTCTAAAATCATGCTACTGTCAAGTATTGATGGTAGAACAGCCCAAAAAGGCTTGTGGAAAAAAGACAAGCAGCAATCCACCAAGTGAGAAATGAAAGGAGTCCTCTGAACAACAGTGGAGTGAAAATGTTCTTCAGGCTAGCCAGAGCCATTGTAAGCTGTATTACGGTTACCTTCATCTTTCTATCATCAGATGATGATTCAGAGCTTACTGAACTGCTCTGTGTACTGTCCTCTGGGGGTAAATCTGAGGTTAATTCCGGATAAATGCCCCATGAATAGTTACCTACAGAAAAATAATTAACATTTTAAATCATTTTAATCACATGCTTCTAAGAACAAAACTGGATGCTTATTAGAAAATGCAAACAACATTTTTAATAAAGATAGAGACAACCATTTGAATCCTAAGACACTTGATGCAACTTTTTTGATATTAATTCATGCTTCATGTTTTTTGAAAAGAAGATGAAATATTCATTTGGAAATATTTGGAAAGAAGAAGAATTAAAGAAATTTCCAGAAAGGATAGGCATTTCTCAATAAATTAAGCTTTTACAAAAATTATCTTTGTTTATAGCAAGGGAAATGGAAATAAAAAACGAATTATGTAAAAAAAATGAGTTTGCAAGTATTGTAAAACAGGGAAGTGGCTAGCATATAAATTACAAGAAGAAAATGATACTGAAATTACAAAAGAGATAGCAATAACACTTAAGACTTATATGCTGCTTCACAGTGCTTTTTACAGCCCTCTCTAAGCAGTTTAGAGTCAGCATATTGCCCCCAACTATCTGGGTCCCCATTTTACCAACCTCAGAAGGATGGAAGGCTGAGTCAACCTGCCTGGTATGATTTGATCCACCAAACTGCAGTCATCTGGCAGTCAGCAGAAGTAGCCTGCAGTAACCACTGCACCACAGTGGCTCTTATAGATATTATACTGATGACAATGTGGCATTCAAAAAATATTTCATCAATATTATTTCAATTTGTATGAAAAAAGTGACATATCTCTAAAAAACCTGATGAATATCTAACAAAACAAAATTTACCAAGGATGACAAAGAAACAGAAATAGATTCTGAAAACATCTATAAGAATAAGGGAAATTTCTATGGTTATAAAAAAGATTAAAGTAGGAAAGGTTCCTGCACCAGATGAATTATCAGTTTCTTATGTTTTGATAAAATATCTTTACAATTTTCACAAAATATGATGAATACAGGGAGGAAAGATTGCAGAAAGGTCAATTAGAAAGAGTCAATATAGCATTAATAACTAAAGAAGGACAACATTTGACTTGAAGACTACTGCATGCACAAATATGTAAAGATTCAGTTGTTACCCACAACAGAAAAATGCCTGATGAAGATCACTGAATTTGCTGAAATCACTAAATTGATTTCTTTATCCAGAGAGAAAATAATATCTGTGTTTATTATTGATTAGAGCTCCTTTATGGACTTTTTGCATAAAACAGAAAAAATGAACTTATGATTTAGATTATAGAAAAAAGATAGTTACATGGTAACCAGAGTAACAGGTAAATTTATGATTGCGCTTATAACTGCTGTAAAGAAGACTGAAAGCTACTGCTATCTGTACCTTCATTCATTCATTCATTCATTCATTCATTCGTGTGTGTGTGTGTGTGTGTATCTCTTTTCTTGCACTTTTATTTATCTCTTTGATTTTTATATTAGTTTGTCTTAGTTTTTTTCTCCTATTTACAAATCTTTAATAATAATTATATATACATGAAATATGCCCTACAACCTGCACCATTTCTGTTTCCGGTTACACAGGGATACTTATGGCACATATTAGTTCAGAAATTAACAGATGACTGGTGGGATGGAAATAGAGAAATAAATAACCAAGAAATTAACTTTTTGCATCTGCCTATGTCCTACTTTCAAAATGAACCCTCTGTAAATGATTTTTGTACCTAATATAATTTTTCTAGTAACTATCCATAAGCATTTATTTCATTTATTGGATATTTCTTACCTAAAGTTTTTAATAGAAGAGTCATGTGCAGCAACATAACCAGAGGTGCCACATATTGAAGAGCAATTATACAAAGATAATAAAACACTCTGGCCACCTGAAGTCAACAAAAATATTGCACAATTAGGGGTACAAGACAATACTATCATGTAAGTATCATAGCCAACAACACACACAGTTAATGGTATAACCACATTAAATACTTTTATTAAATGTGTTGACAATCAACCACCCAAGAGAGAGAGCCCAATACTCATCTGCTGGAAAGAAAGCAGATCTTAATTTTTCACTTCCTGCCCTTAGCCCACAGAGAATCAATAATTGTTCTCTCAAGAATTAAAATGTGGACTCAAAACAGTAGTTAACAGAATGAATAAGCAGAAGGTAGTGCCACCCTAATCCAACCAATCTTCCATTTTCTTTTCAATCCCCTCTCTTATTAAGCATGCATTTCTAATCCTGAAAAAAATGGATTTTTCTGATTCCTCTTTTGACTCAATTCAATTGCACATAGTTTTGTAGCAATGCTGTTATAAAATGATCTTGTTCTGTAATCTGAAAAGTGAGTAATTTACATTAAGAATATATTTGCTGCTCATGAACACAGATGGCTAACTTGTGAAAAGCAAGCAAATAGTGAACGATTTTGAAAAGCAAACTGTTTTGACACTTTCTCCTGTTACTTAGTTAGTTATTAAAGTCCAGCCCAATCTGATCAACTCTGGGCAGTTTACAACAGTAAAAACAATAACAAAATAGATCATGTGATTCAAAAGGAAATCTACACAACAATTGATTAAATAATTGAAATTTCCCACAAAAAGTCTGGTGATAAAGCCAGATTTGAAGGATGCACTTCAGATGGTTTGAAGATGATAGATGCCATGACATGGGCCGCTTCCTGCAGTGCTGTTTAATAGAATCGAATAACAGAATTGGAAAGAGACCTTAGTCCAACCTCCTGCTTAGGCAGGAAACCAGGGGTGGGATTCAAATTTTTAACAACTAGTTCTGTGGCGTGGCTTAGGTGGTGGGAGTGGCTTGATGGTCATGTAACTGGGTGGTCATGGCTTGGTGGTCATGTTATTGGCTGGGTGTGGCCAACTCAATATCACTCACATTGAGGCACGCATCTCCTTGCCTGGCCTGTCATGACTGTAGGAGTGCTACAATAATCGTTAAGTGTGAAAAATGGTCATAAGTCACTTTTTTCAGTGCCATTGTAACTTTGAATGGTCACTCCACACAAGCAAAGTATCAGCAAAGGAGGGGAAAAAAACTCCAGAGACATTCCTGAGACAGGAAGTCTAGTCCTGCCAAGAATGTAATAAGGTTTAATGGAGAGGCAGTTTCTGTAAGCAACACCAGAATGTTTCCTTCCTGCCTTCCTTAGAGGATTAGGACAGTAATTTTCCTAACAACCGGTTCTCCGAACTGGTTAGAATGTTAACAACCGGTTCTAGTGAATAGGTGCGAACTGGTAGAATCCCATCCCTGCAGAAAACCCTACACCACTGCAGACAAATGGTTATTTTAATCTCTTCTTAAAAACTTCCAGTGTTGGAATATTTACAACTTCTGGAGGCAAGTTGTTCCACTGATCTCTCCTTAGTTCTAAGTCTTTTCTCCTTGGTTAGTTTCCACCAATTGCTTCTTGATCTACCCTCAGATGCTTTGGAGAATAGTTTGACTGTCTCTTCTTTGTGGCAGCCTCTGATATATCGAAACACTACTATCGTATCACCCATAATCTTTCTTTTCATAAGACTAGACATATCTAGTTCCAGCAACCGTTTTTATATGTTTTAGCCTCCAGTCCCCTAATCATCTTTGTTGCCCTTCTCTGTCTCAACATATTTTTTTACATCATGGAGACCAAAACTGGATGTAGTATTCCAAGTGTGGCCTTACCAAGGCTTTATAAAGTGGTATTAACACTTCAGATGATCTTCATTCTATCCCTCTGTTTATGCAGTCTAGAACCGCGTTGGCTTTTTTGGCAGCTGCAGCACACTGCTGGTTCATATTTAAGTGATTGTCTACTTGGACTCCAAGATCCCTCTCATAGTCACCACGATTGAGCAAGGTACCACACATACTGTACCTGTGAATTTTGTTTTCCTTGCCTAAATGTAGAACCTTACTTTTTTCACCATTGAATTTCATTTTTTTAGATAGCACCCAATGTTCAAGTCTGTCAAGATCCTTCTGTATCTTAAGACTATCTTCCGGAGTGTTGTTTATTCCTGCTAGCTTGGTGTCGTCTGCAAATTTGACAAGTTCTTCATCTTTCCCCTTGTTCAAATCACTGAATATGTTGAAGAGTACTGGGCCTAAAGCAGAGCCCTGGGGTACCCCACTGCATACCTCCCTCCATGTAGATGCAATTCCATTGAGGACTACACATTGAGTGTGGTTGGTCAGCCAGTTACGAATACATCTGGTGATGCTGTCTAACCTACTTTTTTCTATTTTATCAAGTAGTAGGTTACAATCTACTTTGTCAAATGCTTTACTGAAGTCCAAATTACAATATATTGACAGCATTTCTTTGGTCCACTAATTTTGTCACTTTGCCAAAGAATATAATAAGATTTGTCTAGCATAATCTGTTTTTGACAAACCCATGTTGGCTTTTGGTTATTACTTTTTTTGCTTCTAGATGTTTGCTGATTGGTTGCTTATCTTTTCCAGAATCTTCCCTGGTATTGAGGTCAGGCTGATAAGTCTGTAGTTTCCTGGATCTATTCTCTTTCCTTTTTTGAATATGGGAACCATATCAGCTCTTTTCCAGTCCTCTGGCAGTTCCCCAGTGCTCCAGAATCTTTGAAAGATATAATGCAGTGGTTCTGAGATCACATCTATCAGTTCCTTCAGAATCTTGGGGTGTAATCCATCTGATCCCGGTGATTTGAACTCGTCTAGCATAGACAGGTGTTCACTTACCATTTTCTTCCCTATTTTAACTTGTGTTCCTAATCTGCTTTTTGTGGTGCTGTTTTTGATAGGTTGGACTGTTTTTCCCCTTGTGTAAAAAAGATGCAAAAAAATGAGTTAAGTAGTTCTGCTTTCTCCCTGTTGCTTGTCACCTTCTTGCTACTTTCTCCCAGCAATGGATCAATTGTTTCCTTGACTTTTTTTCTTGTTTTTAACATATTGGAAGAAGCTTTTTTAAATTATTTTTTACTTTTGTCACAAGCCTTTGTTCGTTGTGAGCCTTAGCTTTGCTCACTTCATCTTTGCAGGCTTGGGCTATTTGCTGATATACTGTCTCAGTTATGTGCCCCTCTTTCCATTTTTTATACTTGTCCTTTTTTGAACCCAAGCATGCTGTTTCTGTTTGACCATAAGGGAGGGAGAGAAACTATAGGAGATAAGTAATCCCTCAAGTCAAAGGAAAGAAATTAAGAGTTAGGGAGGTACTCTCAATATTTTAAAAATCCTTCCAACTTCTCCCAAAGCATTTACTTTTATTCTAAAAGGGATAATATTTCAGAATGCTCTTATATTTGCTGTTTCTTATTTAAAATTGAATTTCATGTGTTATTTATATCTAATCTCTTTTTCTAAATTGAAAAAGACAAAGGAAGCTGCACACAATTCTATTTACATAAAAATATATAAAAATACTTGCATATAATTTTATGAAATAGAGTATATTAAAAATATAACCATTTTTCAGAAAACAATCAAAATTAATGAAAGATATCACTCAAAATTAATGAAAGATTAAATTATCAGTCTTACTTGCCAGACTAACAATCTTAAAAGTAACTAAAATAATATTCTCAGGGTTTCTAGAAAAACATATCAAATTCTGCCTGTTTAATTTTAAAAAATAGCATCATGCTCATTAATTAAAACTTAAATGGCTTGTTAATATATATTTTGATTATTGTAACTTAGGCTTACCATTTTTTGCAATTCAACAGTACTTATTCTTCCAACTTCTTTTTTCATTTGATCCACACATTTCTGTGCTAAATTCAGATAGGCTTGGAGATGGCTGCGCATCATGGCTAACCTCAAAGCACATAGGAGAATTATAATCCATAATCTTAGAGTATCAAATGTAGCTTCTGACATTCTGTAGATTAAAGAATGAACACAGAAATTTTCTAAATATCTTTCCACACACTCCATACCTCACACAAGCACACATGGAAGCGCCGTTGTAGTAATATTGGGGAGAAGATGGGAATGGCAGATGGGAACGTGTTCCTGTGAGAAAGAATAAATGAGAGGAGAAAATGTGGTTGTATCAAAAGAAATCAAAGAAAGGAGAATTGCTTGTGCCTCCAGGAAGGGCTGTATGGATAGAGATCAAAATAGAGAAGAAGAGTCCTTTGCTTTCCTTCAGAAAGATTGAAAACATTTATCCTAAAAGCTAAGGTTATTCTATTCTAATTTTTAAAAATAAAATATGAATATAACTACAAAAATATTACATATTAAACATACACTTATTATTAAGTTTAAAAATAAAGATTTTCAAAGCAGCTTACAAAGGCACATTTTCTTTTCCTAATGGTGGGTTCATAATATAATCCTTGGTAATTGGCTTTACCCATAACAACACCATAAGCAGAGGTGCCAGGAAGTTTATATGAAGCAGAGTTCTGGAAGAGACAGAAAGCAAGATAAACACGTTGTATTATTACAGAAAAGGGGTATTTCTAAACTATTCTATATTGAAAGCAAGAGAAATAAATACTAGTCTTACTGATTTCTGCTATATTCTATGTTGATTTTTTTAATGGTTTCTTAAGAGGTTGAGAATACCTTAGAATTCTTTGTAAGCTTATCAAGTTGTCTTGTATAAAATGAATACAAATTAACTCCCCAAGCCTAATTTGTTTGCCATTTCCAAATATTCCCTAATATATACAACTGTAGGAAAGTTTGGAAGCTTGTCCCTTTGAACAAGGATGCTGTGAATGATTACATATATAGTCCTCAACTTATGACCACATCGAAGTCCAAAATTCAAGTGAATTTAAAATGTTGGTGATGACATTTAAAGCCTACATAGCACATTATTTGAAGGACTAACCTAGGTTACATCTACCCATCCTATCAGGTTTTATGGGAATGGTACATTAAGGGTCCCATCCTTTAAGGAGTATCATCTGGATAAGGCAGACCAGCAATTTCTGCAATGACACTTACCCTTTGGAATATCATTCTTCTCCAAGATCAGATTAATCAAATATAATAGAAAAAAATAGGACTGTATTCAGATAACTAAAATGTAGAGGGGTGAACAAATGAGTATCTGGATGGAACTTATCAGTTTAGTCCTCAACATTTTAGGTATCCAAACATAGTCCTATTTTATTCCATACTCTCTTAATCCATCAGTGTGTTTTCTTTTAAAATTGTTCATGAATTTGTAACTGCATTTTAATAAGATTTTAAATTCATTTTAAAAACACATTCTGAAATTTGGCATAAAAAACAGAGCCATGTTATAAGAATAATACTATTGAGAGTGGAGAATACACTTTAAGTTGAAATCTATACACTTTTAACTTACTGGGTGATTTTTTTGGTTGTTAAACTCAAAGCATCAAGATGCATCTGAGCCAGCCTCAAACCAGGGAATGTCAAAAAAGCTCCAATAAGTGAACAGAGGATAGCCAGGAAAAGTTTGAAGGTTAGCTTAGAAACAGGACCCCTAAAAGAGAAAAAATGATAGTTAGCTTCTCTAACATTTTAAAAGTGTTTTTTCTATTAGCAATGCAGGTGACTGAAAGTGAAGCAAAATAAACAAAAAACTTATATAATTGAAAATTGGAAATCTTACACCAACTTATGGTTACAAAGTAGCAAAAAGCCATATTTGCACACAGTCTTTAAATATTGGCTCCCATCTAACAAGCTTTGTGTTTGTCTCCTGCGTCCTAAATTTCACCTGAATCTAACAGAATTTCCTTCTTGGCCACAAATTGATCCTGCAATCATGTAGAGGCTTCTATTTATGCTCAAGATATTGGTGTTCAACTTTAAATCCATTCATGGCATGGGACTAAAGCAGACTATCTCTGCCTCATTTTACCTGCCCACCTCACCAGGTCCAGCAGAAAAAGTATGCATAAGTTCAACTGCCTACTTTAGTGGCCCTAGACAGCAGGTTTTTCTGCAGTGGTACCCGCTTTGTGGAATATTCTCCCCTCTACGGTGAAGTTGGCCACATCTCTTCTGATCCTCTAATAAATCCCTTAAGATTTAGTTGTGGTAAGTCTTGGGGATCCCAGGGGACAAGTGACTTAGTGAAGTGGTAACATCTTTCTGCTTACTTTTTATTTTAGGTCAATTTTTCTATTTTAATTGTTAATATTCTGATGATATTTCTTGCTTTAACTTGTAAGCCATCCAGTTGCTTGTTCTGCAAGATGAGTGGCTATATATATTAGACCGATGATAGATAGATAGATAGATAGATAGATAGATAGATAGATAGATAGATAGATAGATAGATAGATAGATAATATAAGATAAGATGGATGGAGGATAGGTAGACTGGATAGACAGGTAGACATATAGACTGGATAGACAGGTAGACTCAAATAAAACTATTTTAGATCTTACACTGAAAAGACACAGGGGTAGGGGCTTCCCATCAGATTCATTCCCATTATGTATCTTACATATCTTCTGATGAAAATAATCAGGAATTTTTATTGACAAATTCAAATACAAAAGTCTTTCTAATTGTGTTCTATGCTAGAATAAGTAAGCATGGATACAGGTGTATTGACTTTTGCTATTAACTAAAAAAGTTGTGGAGTACTGGTGCTTATCTAACACAAAAACATATTAATGTGTCAGAGAACAAGAACCAGGAGCTTTAAAAGATTAGATCAGAAACCAAATCATAACCGAGCATTCTTAGTAGGCACAAAATACTGGCAGAATTTGAGAGGGAATAAAATAAAATGGGCTACATAATAGAAAAGTATGGCGGGGGGGGGGGAAAGGCAGGAGTANGGGGGGGGGGGGGGGAAAGGCAGGAGTAACTGATAGATCTTCTATTCTAAACTATTTTACACTGTGATATTTACCTGAACACCCAATTAATAATTTAATTTATGATATTTCTAATTTGCCCAATAATTGAAATTGTTTGTTTGTATTTTACATGTCATTATTATTTTATATAAAAATACATTTATGTTTCCATGTAAGCAAACAATGACAGCAACCAAAATTATTTTCCTGAACAGAATGTAAGTTTTTGACATACTTTCAGATATTGCAGATGTGATTCTGAATTAAAGGATCCATAATCCTAAAAAATGTTACGAGAATATTTTGATGATAATATATTTTCAACTTTAATATTACGTTTTATACTTACTGGGATTCCAACCCTTGTTTTTCAAAAAATTGCACTGCACTTTCTGAAAAATTGGAGAAACCTGTAGAAAATGTAGACAGTAACCTTAAAATATTAGGTTTCTATGGAGGAAAAACTAGAATAGTTTTAAATAGTTAAGCAGAAATGTTAATTCAGCTAGGCATAATCTAGAAAATCATTTGTTATGGATAAATCAAAATGCTTTTTGAAAATGCAATACATTATTATTATAAAATAGTACCATTATTACAAAAGAATATAGTCTAATTGAATTTAATATCTAATTGTGAACTCTTAAAATAAGAATATTTATAATTTGCATTAAAATATTTCATGCCTGTAATAGTAATGGAAAAAATTATAAAATAGAAGATTTAAAAACAGAAAAAATATTGGTATTTTTAAAAATGATATTACCTATAAAATATTTATTGTTAAAATTGCTATTTGTCCATATTAACATGAAAATATTACCTGATTCAAGTCCAAACTCCAAATAGTTTTCTGTTACAATCAGAATTACCATAGCTTTGACAAAGAAAAAGAAGCCAAAGGTTACACAGACTGATCTTTCTCCTCCTTCTTCAACTTTAAAGTAGTGTGTAGTTAATGAGAACAATATTTTGCTATATATAAATGTCAAGGAATTTTTTTTTCATATAATTCTAAATAAAGATCTTTGAAACAAAATGCTAATATTGGAGAGGTAGGCCTATAGAGAAAATTATAGACATTATCATAAATTAATGTTATCGAAGATATTCTGGACTGTATACAAACAGGTTGTAATAAATCATTGCAATATTTTAAAAAACCAATAAATTATCTTGGCATGTACACATTTTATATCCAAAGAAGACTGGAACTTGATTTTCATTTGTCAAAAGTTTAAAAATTGGATGCTGTGGAGAAAAAAAAGACTGCATTCTTGGGGAATAGCGTTGGGAAGAAGGAATAGTATCATGTGCATGTCTTCAGAAACCAGCTATTATGTGGAACATGAATTCTTCTGGGGGAAAAAACCCTTAAGCCCTAATTTGTTAAAAATGTATCATAAGAGGAACTTCTGTTAAGGCAATGGCAGATTGAAAGTGAATTTGCTTTTAGCCGCACCAACAACAAACATGGGAGAAAGTAAAGTCATGAACTACTCTCTGGATAAAGGAAAGGACTTGGGATCACTGAGAGTGTTCCTTAAAGATGTTTCCTGTGATGAGATTTTGGTCTCTGGTGGGTTTTAGAACTCTGGGATTTGGAAGAGACAGCTTTGCTCGAGCCACAGTTGGAGCCTTCAAGAAGTGTTGTCCCCTTCCTCTTTTGATCTTCTTTAGTAGAAATGGCTTGTAAATTGCTTTTTTTTTTTTTAATATTAAGATCTTTCAGAATACCAAGTTTCATTATACTAGATAATTTTCCTTCACCTTGTAGTGAAAAAAAGCTTTAAGTAAATGTAAAACCTAAAGAAAAAAAATATTTGGGAAGCAGCAGCAAAAAGATTAAAATGTTGATTTTAGTTTTAAATAGTCTAGAGGCCAGATTGACTGTAAATAAGAATTTGAAATACTTTCTGTAGTTTGCTAAAATCTTATTAAAATATATACAGATTTTAAGTTTGACTGTAAGAAATTTTTGCCTTGGAAAAATATGCTAAATGAGAGAAAAAGATGACAAAAGGAGATCTTTTAGGCTGGTTAACCTAGGCAGATTCACTAACACAGAATGGAGAAAAAGTATTCTAACTCTGGAAGAAGTCAAGGATATTTGGTAACAATGTACCCAGAAACTTCTGTTTAGACTATCTAATACAATAAAAATGTGCTTAAAAGAGATAGAAGAGGATATAACTGAAAATCAGAATGAATGTCTATGGAGATTCTCAATCATCCAGATCATGGTTGTCCCAAACTGAAGAAGTCTTTTGGATTAGAAGTGAAAAATTTTCAAAGAAAAAGTCCAGTTGTCTTTTGGGACATGAAAATTGGACTGTTTTGGATATGGATTTAAAATGGATAGGCTACAAGAAATATCTTGGTAGACATTTTACAGAACGTACAGATGAAAAAGGTGGATGCTTTAGTAGTTAAAAGGGACACATAAATAATAAACTAGAAGTATTATTTGGATATGTGGATTTTAGCTCAGGAATGTGATTTGGACAATTTTCTTATTTTGGATTTACAACAGAGATGCGTTAAGAAGAAATTCCTGTGAAAAGAGAAGGAATTTGATTGATTTTGATTTTGGGGATATGGTCTAAAAAGAATAATTGTTGTTGTTAGTCGCAAAGTCATGTCCAACCCATTGTGAGTCCATGGACGTTCCTTCAGGTTTTCCTCTCCTCTACCATCCCCCGGAGTCCATTTAAACTCACACCAACTGCTTCCTAACAGACAGAAAGCAGCAGATGAAGCTAGGCAGGATTATTTCTGATAACTGTACAATTAGCACAGCCCCCCTCATGCCTGTGTGCTTTTTCCACTTTTCTTCTCCCTATATACCGATAACTTCATCTCAAATGATCCATGTGTTAAAATACTGAAGTTTGCAGATGATACAACAGTGATTGGTCTCATTCGAGACAACGAATCTGCATAGACAGGAGGTAGCCTTGTGGTGTAACCGGAACAAACTGGAACTGAATACATTCAAAACCGTAGAAATGGTGGTAGACTTTAGGAGAAACCCTCCTATACTACCACCTCTTACAATACTAGTAAACATAGTATCAACAGTAGAGACCTTCAAATTTCTACGTTCTATCATATCGCAAAACCTAAGATGGACACCTAGCATCAAAAACGTCATCAAAAAAGCACAACAAAGAATGTTCTTTCTGCACCAACTCAGAAAGCTCAAACTGTCCAAGGAGCTGCTGATCCAGTTCTACAGAGGAATTATCGAGTCTGTCATCTGCACCTCTGTAACTGTCTGGTTTGGCTCTGCAACCTGACAAGACAAACCTCAGAGAGTAATTAGGACTGCAGAAAAAAACAATTACTACCAACCTGCCTTCAATCGATGACCTGTATACTGCACAAGTCAAAAAGAGGGCTTTTTTACAGACCCCTCACATCCAGGATATAAACTGTTTCAACGACTACCCTCTAAACAACACTATAGAGCACTGCACAGTAGAACTAGACACAAGGGAGTTTTTTCCCAAATGCCATCACTCTGCTAAACAAATAATTCCCTAAACACTGTTCAACTATTTATAAAGTCTGAACTACTATTACTATTAATCTTCTTAGCACTCTTTATCACCCCTCCCCTCCCACTTGTGACTGTGCGAGTGTAACTTTGTTACTGTATCTTTACAATTTATATTGACTGTTTCCTAGTATGATTTGATTGCTTATTGTACCCTATACTATTATTAAATGTTGTACCTGATGATTCTTGATGGATGTACCTTTTCTTTTATGAACACTGAAAGCATTTTCACCTTGTGTGTCCAATCACACTTGGCCAATAAATATTTCTATTCTATTCTATTCTATTCTATTCTATTCTGTTCTATTCAGTGATTCCATCCAGCCATCTCATTCTGTCATCCCGTTCTTTTTCTCTTAATCGTTCCCAGCAATAGGCTCTTCTCCAGTAAGTCCTTCCTTCTCATTAGGTGGCCAGGATCTGGCCTTCTAAAGAGCAATTGGGGTTGATCTCCTGTAGGACTGACCGGTTTGATTGCTTTGCAGTCCAAGGGACTCGCAGGAGTCTTCCCCAGGACCATAGTTCAAAGATCTCAATTCTTTGGCACTCAGCCTTCCTTTTGCTCCAACTCTCACAGCTATAAATTGCAATGGGAAAAACCATAGCCTTCACTATATGCACTTTTGTTGGCAGGGTGATGTCTGTTTTTTAGTATGCTGTTGCATTAAGACTTTTGAAAGTAAAATTAAGGTTTACAAAGTTGGCTTATAGCAACAGCAATAACATTTATATACCGCTTCAGAGCTTTACAGTCCTAAGAGGTTTACAGAGTCAGCATATTGCCTCAACAATCTGGGTCCTCATTTTAAGCCCATGTCCCACTGCACCAATGGATGCAAAGAGGATGTAAAATGGACAAAAAAGCTTGCCATCCATTTGAAACGTGAATGCATCCGTTGTGTACTCACATGCGTACGGTTCATACGCTCTATCCATCAAACACGTCTACTGGCTATTTCATACGCCTCGCAAAAAGGTTTTGAGCTGCCAAAACCTTTTGAGCGGATCGAACTTTCCCGCTGCGTACGATGATACATCTGCGAACACATACGGGCCAACACAACGTTCTTACATCCATTGGCATCCGATTACCACGTCTGCTGCATCTCTGGCCATCCCCTCAACTCACATTCACGCCTCCAGCTCTGAAACGGAAAGAGCGGAGGAAGCGAAAGGTACACCAGGAACGTCCACACCCACGGTTAGTAGCACGGAAACAGAAAGGATGTAAAGCGAGATGCATCTCATATATAAAGGGGGGGCCCAAATTTCACTGATCCTCAAATCATTGAGACAAAAAAAAAAATTGGGCGGCGGGGAAAAAAGGGCACCAACAAAAGTTGTATATGGACGTATCTCGGGATATTTAGGATGTCTGGAGTATGCCTACAGTATGTGGAAGGACAACCCTAGCGGAAAACGATAATTTCCAATAAAAGGGGGAGGAAATCACACTGCAACATCTCACTATCAGTCCAGCAGCCATGGTGTACAAGACCTCTTCACCCTTGGGTCTTGCTCTTCCACATCAATCCATTGATTCCTCACCATGGATCATCACACACTCCTTATGGTAGCTGCCATCATTCAACACCAGAAACCAAGCCCTCTTACAGCTGGTTTCACCTTTTCTAACACAGGAGAAGAAGGAGATGTCCAAGAGGCTGTGTGGGTGTCCACAGCGATGGATTGGAGAAAGAAGTGGAGTTTGGGAGCTGTATGACAAAGCTGATGGGAAACTCGAGGAATGAAGGACACTCGTGCATTCCAGCACTTCATGAGGATGCCACCAGCCATGTTGACGAAATTGTTGAGCGTCTTGAGACGCAGGTTGCAAGCCGAAGCGTCAAAACTTCCATCCCAGCCTGCGACCCTGGAACTGAATGGCACGACTCATGTGCACCTGGCCTCTGGAACCACATACAAAACATGCAGTGCCTGGAGGGTGCACACAGATACCATACATGGATCAGAGAAGTGGATGCAGAGGCCATATCGAAGAATACCCTGGAGCTCCTCAGTGCCGCACCACTGAAGAACCACTGAAGAAAGACTGGAGGACAACTTGAAGAAGAGTGGTATCAAAGAGGGTGGAAGTTTCCGCCCACACGTTGGAGCCATAGATGGGAAGCACGTGGCCTGCAAAGTCCAGCCACTCAAGGGTCCTCTTATCAACAACTATATACAAGGGCTTCTTCCCGTATCATCCTCTTGGCCAATGGTTAGCTGACTACAAAGTTCACTGTACTATCAATGCTTTCAGCAACGGCTCATCTTCAGTGGCCTGGTATAGCAATGCAAGTGACCTCAAAGGATGGGCTGGAAACGCCAACCTCACATGGGTTTTTTTCCAGATTTCCAGACCCCCCTACCCATGACACACAAAGAGTGCCCTACTTCATCGTGGTGATGACCGCCTTCCAAGAACCCATACCTCATGAAGCCTACAGTTCAAGATACCTCACCTTGAAGAGAGGATCTTCAACTACAGGCTGTCCAGGGCAAGAACGGGTGGGGAGAACAGCCTTTGGCAACCTGGCCCAACAGGTTCCAGGTACTTCTCAGCACCAATGGCAGCATCGCCAAGACGTGAGGAGCATCAATGGAAGCTGCTGGACATCCTGCACAATCTCATGCGCACCTCCGCTACCCACCGCCCAGTGTGCAGAAATAGGGCTTTGTTGGACCGTCAAAAAGGGAATGGGGAACATGGAGCCTGTGATATAGGGCAAATGAAACCTGATAGGACACTGAAGGATGTACAAGCCCCAACAGAGCTTCACGTGAAGGAAGAAAGCAGCGCAACTCCTGAAACACTGGTGCAATCCCCAAGCTGGGCAGTGGAGTGGCAAAGACAGGATGGTAGATGCTTAATGGATGCTTCCTTGAGCCTGTCTCATCACACTGATAGAGATTGTGCCATGTATGTTGAGTGGCCCTACAAGGAATAGGGCATTAATAAAGAGCTTTATTTTGAAATGTGTTGATCAATGAATAAACTGTTATTGATAAAAAGGGCCAATGTGTGGCAGCTGGAGGGTGGACCATACAGTCCCACTATGCTCTGCATGGAGGCTTATCTATCCACAGCTATCCTTACCCATCCCACAACTATCCATACCCATTTCCACAGACTATCTTCCCATGCCACAACATGCAAAGCTTAACCCCTTTTTTCAAAGTTTTCAAACACTTTATAGAACGTAAATATAATGAAACCAAGTGTGTGAAGCAAAGATAACCTTTATTAACAAACTGTCTTAAGTAAACTGTATGACTTATTAAAAAGCAAAATGAACCCAAGTAAAGTGTCTTAAGCAAAGATAAAGTGAACAGGTAACACTCGTCTCTGGCACCAATTCTCAGTCACTCTGAGGCATGTCCATGGTCTCAGTGTCGAGCGGCCAGGGACTGTGAGGTGGCTGTGGCTGGGTGCTGGTCCTGAGGCGCCATTGGGGTGCCTGGCCCTGAAAGAATAGAAACAGGGATGGTGGTTTCAAGGAAGCTCTCAGAGAGCTGGCCTTAGCCGTGAGGTTGAGAGGCCCTTCCCTCAAGGACCTGGGATGTAGGCACAGTAACTGAAGACAGATTTTCTGTTGAGGGGCTTTGGCTGTGGGGTGAGGAAGGAGGAGTTGTAGTGGGGCTGTCTGGTCTGCGCTGAATCAGGTGAGGCGTCTGTGGCGTGCGATGTAGCCTGGGCTGGACTGGGAAGGGTTGCCTCTGCTGTGTGGAAGTCCTGGTACTGTGCTTAGCTCCTTGTAGGTGAGGGGCTGTTGAAACTGTGGAAGAGCTGTGACAATGCGCCTGGGGTTGGAGGAGCAGTCCTGGACCTGGGTCGGAGCAGGTTCAGCTGGGCCTGGAGGGTGGTGCAGCAAGTGGCTGTGATCTTCTCCTTTCATTACCTTGGTACTGGGCCTCGGGCAGGTCATGAAGGGTCTGGGCTACTACGTGGAATGAAGGGCTTGCGGTTCAGGATGGTATGTCGCTGTGGACGCAGCTGAGAGAGAAGATCTGTGCTTGGTCTTGATTGTGGTACCTGATCTCCAGCAGGACAGTGTGGCTCTGGCCCTCCAGTCCTGCTTTCTGCCTGCTTTCCTGTGGAGGTGGAGATGGGGGGGGGGTGGGTTGGTCCTCTGGTTGCCTGCTTCTTCTTGCCTACCAGTTGAAGACAGCGGCGATCCTCTCACGTCTCTGCATGGGAGTGCATGTCGGGGGGTCTCTGCATCGGTGGGCTCCAAGACACCTGCCGCACATCGGTACTTCTCTGGCTGGAAGACGGAGTGGCTTGTCTGTGGGCTGTCCTGAGGGCGAAGTTACAGAGGGCTGTCCTCAGTGGTGACCTACTCCAGGAAGCTGCACTTGGCATGACGTACATTCCGTATGAGCTAGACAGCGGCTTGCCCGGATTTCCTTCCAGGTGGCAGGCTTGCCATAACTCAGGCTGTGCATGTGCTTCCACCTCCGCAGGCAGACATCTGAAGTGTAGCCCAGGCTCTCTGCCTTGTCTGTCCCACGCTGCCCGTGATTTCCTCTTGTGTCGCGATAGACCTGTGCCCTTTCTCCACAAGTACGTTCTCCTCATAGCAGCCATTCAGCGCCTCATCCTTCCATGGTCTTGAATGCACGTAGTTTACTTCTCTCCCTTCTCCTTGCCTGCTCTTCCTCCCTCCATGGCAGGGCTTCAGGCCTCAGCAAGCAGGGCTTTGAGGGCTTGGGGCTGTCCAACCACACGCAAGCAGCAGCAACAGGAGAAGCAGAGCACAGCAGAGCACCAGCAGGAAAGCACCAGCAGCAGCAACACCAGCAGCAGAAGCCCTGCAAGGCAGCTTCAGAGTTAGTGCCCAGGGGGTGGATGCGGGTGTTCTGTCTTTCTTTGCAGGGTGGGATAGGAGGCTTTTTTCTTTGACTAGAACATGGTGTTTCTTTAAGAAGTCTCTGGAGCATTTCTGAATGCTGACTGCTTGCGAGCTGCCTCGCTTTTATATCCGGAGCTTATGCAATTCATCTCCGCTTGGAGTGAATCCGCTTTTCATCCATACGCATCCGCTATGCACGACTACTAGGTGTCGTGCTGCCTCTGCGTATCCGCTACGCATGTCTTCGCTACGCGTCGCTTCGCTATTCTACCGGAGCCCCTGCGATGTTATACTTCATCCGCTAGGCATCCTACGACACACCCGCTACCATCCTCGCAACGTACTAACCCACGTCCGTCCTTTCCGTTGCCTGTTCTGTTTATGCAAATTTGGGGCACTTTTGAGAGCAGATAACAACGGATGGAGCCACCCCCGAAATTTTGCCCGTCCGCTATGTCCGTTTTGCATCCATCGGCCAGTGTGACCTAGCCTTTACCGACCTCTGAAGGATGGAAGGCTGAGTCAACCTTGAGCCTGGTGAAACCTGAACTGCCAAACTGCTGGCAGCTGGTGATCAGCAGAAGTAGTCTTTGGTATTTCATTCTTACCACTGCGCTATTGTGGTTCTTATTCAACCAAGATTAAGATATATATGATACTTTTCTTTACTAGCAGTTTTAATGTTTTTTTTCCTGGACTAGAA
This sequence comes from Laticauda laticaudata, assembly GCA_004320025.1. Classification (NCBI taxonomy): domain Eukaryota; kingdom Metazoa; phylum Chordata; class Lepidosauria; order Squamata; family Elapidae; genus Laticauda; species Laticauda laticaudata. Next base: position 31,943 of record BHFT01034430.1, on the reverse strand, counting down.
CTGAACAATGAGGCTTTAACAATTTATTTTTAGGTAAAATATGAGAATAAAGCAAATTATGTTGCATTTTTTAGAAAAAAAATAACAAGCTATACTTTTGAAATTGAGAAGAAATGAAGAGAAGAATTGATTTGATGGATTAAAGACTAAAATTTTAAATATGTTACTTCTAATGGCGCTAATGATTTTTTCCCTTAAGTTTGATGAGGTTTTGATAGATTTTTTTTACAGATGGAAACAAAGAACACATTTTTTCCTTTATGTTTTTATAAAAAATAACAAGGTACTATGAAAGCAAGGAAAAATATTACAGTTTTGTTTAAACTTAATATGTAATTATTTTTTGTATTTCTTAATGAACATCACTGAAAATGTACCTGTCTTAATGAAAAAGGAATTTCTATATTTTTTTCTGTTTTCCCATTTTACATATTTTCCCTCCCCTCTTTTTCTTTTGTATATTTCTCTTGTTTGCATTAGCTTTAACTTTGTATTTTTAAACTGAAGTAAAAACTATTAAAAATGTACTGTAATATAATATAACTAACTTCCCTTTCATTTAAGAATTATAATTAGGCCCTTCAGGTTTAATGGAAACATTAGAAATTCAGCAACTATAAGTTTTTGAATAATATTATATTTTCAAACTTAAGCAATATTGTTTAAAGGAAAATTAAGCAACTCTATCAGCTTATTAAGAATAGTTCATTAGATTAGATTATTAGAAACTACAGTATTTAACAATATCAGGGGGCTGAATGTATGAGACATAATAGTCTATTTTACTTTTATTAATCATAGTATGGTCCTTTTAAAAAGATTTTTAAAAGTTTTAAATTATAGCATGAAGAAACCCTTGACCCTTTTAAACAAATAAGAAATTTAGAAATTGTTATATGGATATTATGAAATAAAATTTTTAAAATATAAAGTAATTGTTCAACTAGTTCCAACAAAAAACTGTATGACATCAAAACTGGTAATATATATTTTATTGTAATACTCTAAGACTGAATTCAGATTCATAAAAAATACGTCCATGCTTTGTGGATTGGGGCTTCTTCAGTCTAGGAAGTTTCAGACTAGATAATTTGTTTTATTTATTGTCAGAATTGAGTAAGCAATCAAAAGTAACACTGATGATCCCTCCTGAATATATCAGCTATAAAAACACACACTAAAGTAAAATCAAGCCCTATCTCTCTTCTTTTTGCTGCATATGACTAATTTCTACCACTGCACAATTGAGAGCATCTTAACTAGCTGTATCTCAGTTTGGTATGGAAATTGCACTATAAAAGAAAAAAAAGCATTACAGAGGGTGGTGAAAGCCGCCCAACACATTATAGGGATTCCACTTCCTGCCATTGTGGACATTCAGAGCAAATGATGTCTGCGTAAAGCCCACAGCATCGTTAAGGACCTTCCATCCAGCCCACAAACTGTTTACTCTTCTTCCATCTGGGAGGAGGTTCAGGTGCCTGCAATACAAGACCAGCAGGCTAGGGAACAGCTTTTACCACACAGCGGTTTCCTTGCTAAACTCCTCAGTTTGTTTGTCCCCACACATATGCTGATGCTTCCCTTGATAATATATGATGTATTTTGTATAATTCTCTGTGCATTTGTACTTATATTCAATGTGTTCATAAACATTTTGTATAGTTGTATATGTTCATATATGTGCAGTCACACTTATCCTTGTGTGCTCGTGTACATACATTTTGTTGTGTTTTCCATTGACATATTCATAGATGCCTTGCATATTTGCATACATATATTTATATTTTACAGTTGTTTTGCACTTCTGGTTGGATGCTAACTGCATTTCGTTGCCTGTATCCATGGGAATGACAATAAAGTTGAATCTAATCTTATCTAATTTATCTACCAGAAGTTTGAGCAACAGGTATTCGAAGGATTTTGCATAGTTATTTTTTGAATATAACCTTTCTAATGTATGAGGAATTAAAGCTTGTATTGATAAAAAAATATGGTCTGAAAGCTTTAGCAGTTCAAATAGACCTGAATATTTAACAGTAGTATTTAGATATTTAATAGATGCTTTATTTGAGGCTAAATTAACAAATTTAATTTTACCCCAAAATAATCAATATACTAGTATTGGCAATATACTGTATATGATCTATAAAACAAGGAATTGAAATCTTTGAAAATCAGTAGACTCAAGGCTTATCAAATATTGAATATACAGTATTTCTTACAATTTAGAGATAAAGTTCATTCACTCTTGAAAACATACTTTGTTTTTACTTAATTCTCACAATGTCTTCAAAAGAAGACAGCAGATATATTTATATTGGCACAGTAAAATACCTGAAGAGTCTTTGACTGATAATGATTTGGTCCTATTCTTTTATGGTTCATTTTTAGTCTCATGGCACTATAGTTAACACAATTATGGGGAAGTTTAATATTTAAGAAATCAGCAGTACAATGATATTGTAACATTAATAAAAGTAAATGCCTTGTACTTTACTTATATATTTATTTTTTATTTACTTTTGTTAGAGATTAGAGCGGAATTCCAAGTATGTATTTGTATGTAAGCAAAAGGAGAAGCAATAAAAACACCTCTCTCACACTGCATGTGAGAGAACATAAATGTATTTTGGTGTTACCTTGAGTCAATTGTGAGAGGGTCATGTTTTAACCCATATTCAAAGAAAATGAAAAGTCTAAAATACCAATGTAATTCATAGATAGTAATCAGCCACTTCACTTTTGCTATTGTACAGTAAAATTTGTGTCTCTATCTGAAGTTGCCTATATAGCTCAGCATGAAACAAAAGTCATAGTTATGAAATGTATATTGTAAAAGAAGCTTTTGTGAGCAGATAGGATTGTACAATACAATCACAATACAGGTAGTCCTCAAGTTACAATGATAATTGAGCCCAGTATTTCTGTTGCTAAGTGAGACATTTGAGTTTTGCCCCATTTTAGAACCTTTCATGCCACAGATATTAAATGAATCACTGCAATTGTTAAGTTGCTAAGTGAATTTGGCCTCCCTGTTGACCTTTCTTATCAGAAGGTTGCAAAAGGTGATTGTGTAACACCAGGATAATGCAATCTTCAGTCAGATGCCAAACATCTGAATTTTGATCACGTAGCCATGATCATAAGCAGAGGGGGTATTCTGACCAGTTCTGGAGAACTAGTAGTGGAAATTTTGAGTTGTTCAGAGAAGCGGCAAATACCACTTCTGGCTGGCCTTCCCCCCATCTATACTCTGCCTCTCGAGTCCCAGATCATCAGCTAGGTCTTCTTTTGTGCCCTGCACAGGAGAATGGAGCTGGGGTGGGGAGGGGTGGGGAGGGAATGGATTTTGCAGGAACCTCCCCTTGCCACACCCACTAAGCCATGCCTAACAAGCCACGCCACACCCACCAAGCCACACCCAAAGAACTGGTAGTAAAAAAAAACTGAATCTCACCAATGGTCATAAGTGTGAACAATTATCATAAGTCACTTTTTTCAGATACTTGGCAATGGTCTCAAATAGGTAGGTAGGTAGGTATGTGTATACGTATACACATACACACACACACAAATTTTATATGAAAGTTGGTATCTTCCAAACACCATGGATTACAGTTCTAACACAGCAGGCAAATTCAAAGAAAAAACTATGCTACAGAATTCAGGCTAGAGTATAATAATAAAATACCGTAACATAATTACCCTTTCCACAATTGTTTTAATAATAAGTATATTAAAATCAAGCAAATCATTTTGAAGGAACATCAAAAAAAATGGATAATTTTGGACTAGATGGCTATGAAGTGTTTTATACAACTTATATCAGGGACAAACGTTACCATTATTTTATTGTCAGAACTGCTTTAATTCACTTCTAATAAATTAACCTCAACTTGTAGAAACTTTTTTCTCAGCCTTAACATAAATATTGTGGTATGAACTAAAATATGCCCGGTGATGATTAGTACATGGTATTTTCCAAATATCATGGATACCAAGTACCATGTCTATTCCTGGACAGCAGGAAAATTAAGGACAATGTAATCTATCATACTGTATTTGGAGAATATCATATTGAGGAAAATTGTATTAGAGAAAAAGTACCAAGTATTTCCTATGAACCATTTTTACAAAAAGTTACTGCCATGACCTTCACAAAATACTCATTTTTTGAAAGTTTAACAGAAGTTCCAGAACACTTTAAAAGGATACATTGCAAAAGCTAAAACAAGAAAACACCAGACTATGCTGATATTCATTTCTTGTGAAGGCTTCATCCAAGTATAGTAAGCTTCAGTTATCATATACACCACTGTAGCTGCCACTGTGAAGTCCACCAACCACTGGTACTCAGGAAAATAATGCAAGGCTAAAATAAAAAGTGGATGTTTAGTAGTTGAAATACACATATTTATAAACCATCTTCAGGGCACAGACCTGGACATATGTGAGACTATTAGTTCCATCAAACAAACACTGATAGGATTTGGATGGGTCCCATCAAATAAATTATGCACTTATATTGGACCAAGAAGATATGCCTTGCCCTATGGAATAATGTTCCCCAACAAGTTCAGATCACCTGTCTGTGACAGCCTTTAGAAAGGTCTTAAAGACATGGTTCTTTTCACAGACATGGGCCAGGATGCTAAATGAACTCCTTTTAATGTTCTGAATGCATAATTCTTGCAGCACATGGGGTTTTTAAATAATTTTTGTTGTATTCTTTTTAATGTAATACTCTCCAGGAGTACTGCTGCTTGACAATGACAAGACTCTAATCAGTTTAACATTAAAGGCTTTTGTTTGCCTAAGCAACTAACTCAGAGCACACTGGGCAAACAGCCTGCACCAGCAAATTCCTTTTGATGCGTATTCCCATTGTGTGCCTCTTTATTCTTTTGCAATCCCATTCTCTCCAATAAATGTAAATGCAAACATTCTCTTCTTGCTAATTATCCCAGTATTCGGACGAGCATTTAAAAGCACAGGGACATAGAAAAAGGGGGCTATAAATTTGCCCTTTTATATAGTTGCCTTGTGACAGGTTTCAGAAACCTTTTCTAGTATTTCACCCAGTTATTTGGGTTCTAACTTTCTGACATTGTAAACCAAAGGAAATATGAAGTAAAATCATAAACACAGTCGCTGTCATGGGATTATCATTTAGTGACTGCTTTGCTTAATGACTGAAATTGCTAAATGAGGTCTATTTGTACATTCCCCGAAGCACTTTATGTGAGGAAAATAGAAAGACAGAACAGTATAATCATAATAGTCATAATATATTCATAATAAATTACTTGTCTTTATCACTACACCAAAATTCTATGGACTCATATATTCCCAGATGTTTCAAAAATATTACAAATGGAACAATCAGATAATTTGATCTTAAAATATATATCAAGTTTTAGATATAGATTCAAGCATCACTTGCATAAATGTGTAAAGGATCTATCTTAAACCAAAATATTGCATTAAGCCACATTCCATCAAATTATTTTTATATACATTCAAAAGCTTGTTTTCAACATTTGCTAAAGCTTATTAGACCAATGCATAGCTTGAAGGTGGTGGTTTATTATGACAATTGATTATGTAATATCCTTCTTTAATATAAAAATAACACAGATTTACATCCCTCTAAACTACTGTTTCTTAACCTCAGGACCGTTAAAATGCATGGACTTCTGGCTGGGGAATTCTGAAAGATGAACTCCATGCATCATAAAGTTGCTGAAGTTGAGAAACACTGCTTTAAACTTCCAAATTGTTCTGCCTCCCTTCTGAGGTCTTTTCTGGGATCCAATAGTTAAAAGAAACTTTTACACAATAATCTTCCCCAGTTAATGGACAAGCTGACCTTTTGTGGCAATTCAAAATTCCTTAATGAGAAAAATGTAACCACTTTCACATCTCTATGGGATGAACCTTTTTGTTCCAGAGTGCAAAGTTTTTCACTCAGGCAAATCAAAGGAAGATCTTTAATTCTCATCAACTAAATGAACCTATAAACACACAACCTACTTTGCATAACAGTAACAATTTACTTACATGCATCAATATAACTCATTTTGACATGTTTCTATTCCTTCCAGAATCTGCTAGAATTGAGCAACTTTTATTGTACAATAATTAAATATTTTAAATTCAAAAGAAAAACTTGGCATATACATTTGAAATATTACCTCTACATAGAGAGTTCAAAGAAGCCAAGGACAGCTTGTAATGAAAGTTAAACACATGGAGATGAATTAAGCTTAACTGATTTTTCAGTTATTTTATGACTGCTTAAAATACTTGTATGTGGATTATCAAACTGTAGCATTTGTCTTTTTTTTAAATATGGGAATAAAAAGATTTTCCAAAAACAACAAATGCTCAGGAACACAAAATTTTATCATGATTCAATTTATTATAATCCCTTACCCAATGCATCTATTTCAGTGATAGATTTTGTTTCCAGATGAAGATTAATGTCTTTAGGAATGGTTAATGGCTTGTTTTCAATGTGACCATTGTACTTCCTGTTGAGATAAACATATATTAAAACTGTCAACACTGCATCTTACTAAGGCTCTGAAATTGCTACTTAAAAAGTAGCATGAGACACAAACACTGCCTTTCATAAAGAAAAATAATGGGATGAGGTGCAAACCATCTTCAGTTCAGCTTCTGCTAACAATAGTAGCAGCTCTTAGACAAGGTTGATTACACAGCACATTCAACCACTTAAGAAAATGAGATTCTACTCCTAATTTTTTTTTATTTTCAGAATGAAGAATTTGAACCTAATCTTCTTCACTGATATATTGTCATTGTGAGAGAAACAAACTAAGTTTAAATACTGCAACATCAGATGCATATAATCGAACTCAAATCTTTCTCTAATAACCCCATGCAGCAACAAATAAGCAGCTTGAGAATGAACAAGGACCAGAGAACATCTAACTCATATCTATCCATCTAATTTAACAACAGTTTTTTCTAAAAAGCTACTACAGGAGACAAACATACATCATTGTGAGCTTGAGTTCTTGGGCTCCTATACAATTAAACAGCAATCACAGAAAATTAAAAAAAAGTTGAGGAGTTTGGAATTAGGGTACAAGAATGCAAAAGAATATTCTTTGTTCCTTTTTCTTCTCACTCATCCTTGAAAAGAATAAATGAAGATTAGAAAAAAAGGAGGATGACAAACAACTCAATGAGTATTTCATAGCTTTTAATAAAGCTACTTTCAATATTATGTTATTCAACAGACAGAGATGCTATCAAATTTATTTGCTGAAAAGAAAACTGACCTGTGAATCTAAAGCCTGAAAACAGAAACATTGCTATTCAGCTTTATCTAATTAGGTATATGTGCACACATACAAATGAATTTTAGTTTATTTAACTGAGTTGAACTAATAAGCCTCATATCATTCCATTTTTATGCTAGAATTTTTCATATGTACAAACCCATTCATAAAAGGGGTGTTGGTCCTACCTGAACGCTTCTTCTCAGGGAGCCGAAGTGAGAATCCAGGATGGGTAGTCTCCAGTCTCCTAGCTCTGCAGACTGAGTTGAAAAACTGAGGACACACCCCCTGGTAACGGTCCCCAGTTCTGAACAACGTTGAAGTGAATTCAGCTGCTCCTTGTCCTCAAACAAATAGTTCAGTTGATACTGCGAAAAAAAGGGACATTTCCTCCCTATTCCAACCAGACAGAATACAAGGTAGGACTGGATTCTCCTTTCGGCTCCCCAAGAAGTGTTCGGGTAGGACCAATGCCCCTTCTCCACTGAGTCGAAGGGAGAATCCAGGATGGGACATACCAAAGCTGGCTGATGGCTGTCCTATGGGTGGGATCTGGTTTGGTCGGAGGTCCCCACCACTACATGCACACCCTGCAGGACTCGTCTTCCAAAGGACGCCTCCACTGAGGCAAAGGAGTCAATTTTATAACGTCTTATGAATGGGATCACCGATGAGCAGCTCGCAGCTCTACAAATGTCCAGAATCGATGCCTGCATTGCCCAGGCTACGGTGGTTGCTACACTCCTGGTTGAGCATGCTGTGATCCTCCTGGGTACAGGAAGGCTCTGTAACCCATAGGCCTTTGCAATGCAAGCTCTCAGCCAGAAACCTACTGTGGAAGGTGTCACCCTGCGACCCAAAGTTGACGGCTGAAAGGAAACAAACAGGGCTTCCGTCCTCCTAAGAAAAGANACCCAAAGTTGACGGCTGAAAGGAAACAAACAGGGCTTCCGTCCTCCTAAGAAAAGAAGTTCTTTTAATGTAAATAGAGAGGGCCCTCCTAACGTCCAAGGTGTGCCATTTTCTCTCCAGTGCATGGGTAGGCTCAGGACAGAAATTAGATAAAATCAACTCCTGTGAACGATGCAATAAGGAGTTCACCGTGGGCAGGAAGCTAGGGTCCAACCGCAGAACCACCCTGTCTGCATGGAATATGCACAGATCCTTCCTGATGGATAAGGCCGCCAACTCTGAAATACGCCTGGCCGAGATAATGACCACCAAGAATGATACACTGCACGTGAGAAGGCGAAGGCAGATTTTACGCAAGGGTTCAAATGGGGGGGGAAGTCAGTGCCTGCAGGACCTTAGGCAAGTCCCAGGTGGGGTAGCGGTGGACCACCGGTGGCCTCAAATTCGTGGCTCCCCTAAGGAAGGCTTTCACTCTAGGGTGTTGGGCCAGAGTAGTCGAACCCTTGACCAAAATCACCGAGGCCAAAGCAGCCACCTATCTCTTCAAGGTATTGGGGGTGAGACCTCTATCCAACCTGTCCTGCAGGAACTCTAATACCTTTGCAACAGAAACAACAGTGAGTTCCAATTGGTGACAAGTGCACCAACTACAGAAAATCTTCCACATTGCGTTATATATCCTGGTCGTGGAAGGTCTTCTGGCCCCCTGGATGGTCTAAATAACCTTTGTGGAAAACTACTCCCGTTTCAGGATCCCCTGCTCAAGCGCCAGATGGTCAACCAAACCAGGCTGGATCTGGATGCTCGATCGGGCCCTGGCTGAGGGAGATCTTGTGCAGGGGAATTCTCCAGGGTCTGCGACTGACAGGCCCACCAGGTCGGCGAACCAAGGATGCCAGGGCCAGTAAGGGGCTACCAACAGAACTTCTGCACTTTCTATCAGTACTTTCCTCATTGTCTCTGGAATCAGGGGAAGGGGAGGAAGGCATTAAATAGTCCCTGGGCCCACCTGCACCGGAAAGTGTTGACCCCTTCTGCTCTCCAGGCAGGGAATCGAGCAAAGAACCTTGGGAAGTGCATGTTCTCTGGTGATGCAAAGAGATCCAGAATCAGGCAGCCGAAGCGTTCCGTCATCTCTTGGAATAGACTGGGATGCAGTCACCATTCTGACTGGTCGACCGTGGCCCTGCTCAACCAGTCTGCCTGCACATTGGATACTTCTGAGATATATTCTGCTCGTAGGGACAACAGGTTTCTCTCCACCCACCTCCACAATTGAGTTGCCTCCTGCATTTGAGATCTGGAGTGCATGCCCCCCCCTGCTGGTTTATGTGGGCCTTGGTAGCCATATTGTCCATGAGGTGAAGAACATGTCTCCCCACCACCTCTTGCCTTAAATACTTGAGCGCTAAGCGGGCAGCCCTGAGCTCTAGCCAATTTATGTTGTGGGCAAGCTCCTCTTGTGACCACCTCCCCCAGGTGGCGTGGGCTCCCAAGTGGGCCCCCCAACCATAGAGACTGGCATTGGTGGTGATAGTAATCCTCTGGGGTTCCCTGTACAAGCATCCCTGATCCATGGCTCAGGACTGCCACCAATGGAGGGAACAAAGAACTGGCAAGGGGACGCGAATCCTCCTTGGAGAGTCGCCCCTACTCGCCCTCTGGTAGGGGAGCAGGAGCCACTGAAGGGTTCAGGTGTGGAAGTGGACCCATGGGACAATCCCGATGCACGATATCATTTTGCCGAGAAGTTGAGACAGCAAAATGATAGGCACTTCTCTGGCAGACAGGATCAGCAACTTGACTTCCCTGATACTGCCTCGACGCTCCTGTAAGAGAAAAAACTGTCCGGCCAAGGTGTCTATTATAGCCCCCAAATTCAAGACCCGAGTTGATGGTACTAGGTGGCATTTGTCCAGGTTTATCGAGAACCCGTGCTCTCGAAGAATTCTGATTGTCGACATCAGGTCCTCCTCCGCCTGGGGTCTGGAAGAGGATGCTATCAGGATGTCATCCAAATAGCATTGGATCCTTAACGGTAAGGCTCTGAGGTGTGTCGCTACCACTGCCAATAGCTTGGTTAAAGTCCGAGGGGCTGATGACAGGCTGAACGGGAGAGCCCTGTATTGAAAATGGTGGCCACCATAGCAAAACCTCAAGAACTGATGGTAGATTAGATGTCTGTTGAGCCCTTTCAAGTTGAGGATTGCTCACCACCCCATGGCCTTTTGAATCACAAACTAAATTGAATAGAGCCCGTCTTTCCTGGTCTCCAGGAACTGGCTGGATGGCCCGAACGTCCAGCAGATGGTGGATTGCCGATTCCATGAGATCCTTCTTTGAGGAGTCCCCGGAGAAGGGGCAGCACACAAAGGCTCTTGGGAGGGAGGAGGGAAACTCTAGAGAGAGACCCGATCGTAAGGTTGCCAGGATCCAAACATCCATCGTGGTCAGTTCCCACCCCTGCCAGAACAGTCCCAGATGAGGAATGAGGCTCGGGCGTCACTTGTTGCACCTGAAGGATGTGTTGGAACCTCTATAGACCTTCTGCCCTCTTGCCTCTGATGCCCTCTGGTAGCAAAGGCTTGTCTATTGGCCTGAGAGGAGGATCTCTGGAAAAAGGGCCTACTTTGACGGGGAAAGTCTGCCCCAGCTTCTCCCTGTTTAAAGGAAGGCTTCCTGTTGTAGGGATGAGACCTATAATCAAAGCACTTCCCCTGGGAGGGAAGGATCTTTCGCTTGTCCCTGGTTTCCGTCAAAAAGGCATCAAGGGCCTCCCAAAAAGCTTCTCTCCCTTAAAGGGAGCTGACACCAGTTTCCATTTGGTTCTGACGTCCATCTGCCAATTTCTTAGCCAGAGAAGCCTGCATGCTTCTGCATGCATGGAAGAGGCCATGGCTCTGGAAGAAAATTTGGCTAACATGAGGGTGGCATCAGCAGTCAATTGAGCCGCAGCTATAATCTTATTCAGGTCCTGAGATCCTCAGGTGGGATTCTGTCCTGTAGCTGCCTCAGCCACCGCAAAGAGGCCCAAGTAAAAAAAGATGTGATCGTCGATGCTCTGATGGCCCAAGAGTCAGCTTGATTAGCTCTCCGGAGCGCCATCTCCTCCTTCCGGTCCACTGTCTTTAAAACGTCCTCCGCATCAGGTGGGATGACAGATGAGGAAGTTAGGGCTATCACTGGACCATCTACCTTAGGCACTTCCATAATGTCCAAAAGGTCTTTGTCCACATTAAATAAGGTAGACTCAGACCCACTGGGGCAAGTATACACCCCAGGGGACTCCCACTGCTTTTTTATCAGGTTCAGAAACATCTGGAGCACAGGTACAGCGTCCATGTTTCTCAGTGAACAGGAAACCCTTCTCATCCTCTCCCTCAGTGGGAAGGTCCTGAGTGACCATGTCCTTTTTTAGATGAGCCGTGCTCTTGGCCTTAACCAGCAGAGTCTTGAAAAGAGCTGGCTGGAAAAGGCCTTTAAAGGAAGTGGGATCTGTTACCTCCAACTCCTCATCCAAAAAATCCCTTTCTGGAAGGAGGTTCCTCTTGGAGCCATAAATTTGGCTGCTTTCTGAAGGAGAGGCCGAGTGGTCTCTGAAGTGGACCGGCTGTTCTGCAGAAGCCTGCCCCTCCAGGACACCTCTGTTAGTTTCCAAATAAGACAGCTGGCGCAGTTGGTTGACCTCTGCCTGCAATTCCTGTCTTATTATTTGGGAGATTCAGGCTCTATGAAGGATGGCATTTCTTGCATCTGGGTCTCCTCCAGTCGTTAAGCCAGCTGCTGTAGGTGTAAAGGTGGCTGCAGGCACAGGTCTGGATCCGCTGGAGACTTGGTCTGCAGGTGCCGCCATCAATATCCCCTGAGGCGGCTCAGAAAAATTGTTTGATTTGGAGGTTTCCCTGCAAATCCTGGGTACTTGAGCCCCCAGAAGACCAGGCAGTCATATACTGCCTATCTGCCAGTTGGTCTGGCTGCCTGTCATCTTGAGGAGGCAAAGTTTGAGGGGTAGCTCTGTATTCAGCCATCCTGAAGTCCCTCGCTGCCCTGTCAAAGTGTTTGACTATGGCTTTTTTCCTACGCCTGGCCTGTCTATCCCCAGCCCTAGAGGGTCTCTTAAGGGCTAGAGTCCTGGCTCTAATCCTAGCTGCTGCCTCCAGACTGGCAGACCTGGGCTTAGGAGATCCCTTTACAGCCTTCTCTCTACCCTGCTGAGGAACTGACAATTCTTGATCAGCTCCCCTGGCGGCCTTCTTTGAGCCCACCAAAAATAACTGTCACTTGACAGGGGTAGAGAAAGGGAAAATATTCAGCCTAAGGTGTCAACTACAGCCACAGTAGCTGTCCACCACTTCAGGAGGCTAGTGCGACCCAAAGTGGTGAGCTCAACCCAGCTCTGCAATTCAAAAGCTGAGTCAGGGGAAAAAAATTGAAAAAAACGGCTAACTCTTTGAATTGCAGCAAGCCCTGACATGTCAGAGGCTTGCGAGCCTGGCGCTGGCTGCACTGCAATTATCAGGCAGACTCGCAGTTGCCACAGTGCTTTGGGGACTGGATGGGGGGGTCACAATTTAATCCCCATGTCCGGAACCCCCCCCAAGGGACAATTCTGAAGACAAACTGCAAGATTGTCCCCAAACGAAATAAACGGCTGCTGCCGCTGAAAAGGGCCAGAAGCGCTTAGCGGTAGCTGCGGCTCGTTCCAGGCAAGGGAAAGTGGATCGGGAGAAGGCAAGTTAAATAAAATGCCAACTCCCGCCTCAGCCAGGGCCACACAGGCTCTCAGGGTCACCTCCACTCAAGTTTTAACCCAAACAGAAAAAAACCAGTCCACCAGCAAGGAAAGTCAAAAAAATAAAACAATAAGCAAAAAAACCCGAACTGGAAAAAAGGTGCGAAAAAATGAAAGTGCTAAACTGGCAAGCCGTCGAGCTCTCAAACCTGATCTAAGCCTCTCTGCGAAAAAAAGCTTAATTCAGGAGGTGAATATTCTTCTACAATTGGATTGTAGAGGAATATTCACCCCCTGAATTAAGCTTTTTCAGAGCCCTTAAAGGGTGGTCTGAACATGCTGAGACCAAATGAAGAACTGGGGACCGTTACCAGGGGGTATGTCCTCAGTTTTTCAACTCGGTCTGCAGAGCTGGGAGACTAGAGACTACCCATCCTGGATTCTCCCTTCAGTTCAGTGGAGAATTCTGGAAACTCTTTTGCTCAGTGACAAGAAATGAAATTAGACAAGAAAATTTTAATAATTGAAGTTCTTATAAAATTCTAGGAACCAAGAACACAAACTCTCCTAAAGATGCTCCTTAAATCACACAGGCTTTATTATTAATGACTTTTCTATAACTAATTTTTCTGAAGAATAGCCGAAATCACCTTGCATACCAATATTTATTTTTAATACAATTACTGTTCCATAATACATGAAACAAGGTCCTCAAAAATCTACTAAATCCTCAGGAGCATTTGGCAGCTAAACTTTCCTTTAGAAAACCTAATGTCTATTCTTTATAATTTAATGGAGAAAAAAGTTGATGCACAATTTGTATAAATCTTTCAGATGGAATATACTATTGTACAAGTAGAACTTTGGTATAGTACATGACAGAATAAGGTGTAAGAAATGGCTGCCTGAGGGTTGAATTATTTTTAGTGGCAGTCCTTCAAATTTAGAATGCCTTGATCAGTGTAATATTTTGATATCAGACAGTATTTTTCAGGCCCATAAATATTTTATATTTTAACTTTTATTCTGCAATAGAACAGAATAAAATTGATTTTATTCTTTTAATCAATTATTTTATTTTATTTTATTCAATTAATCAATTATTAATTGATTTACCATTCATATGTTTTATATGTTTTATATTCATATGTTTTATTTACCGTTCATATGACATTAAAATTGTGGTACACTTCATTCTCAAGAGTAGCATTTACCATTAAACTACAACTGCCAAGAAAACAGCACAGCTCCATCTTTATAATGATCAAAACTCAAGTTTGACTTGGTGGCATTTACTGTTGTACAATAATTTTAAATAAAACATACAAATAATTAATTTTAAGAGACTTTTGTCAGCCTTGAATATACCAGTTTCACCAGTGGATGGACGTGGTAGACTTCAACCCTCTATCACAGGGGTCCCCAACCAACAGTCCCTGGACTGGTACCGGTCCGTGGATCATTTTGTACCGGGCCGCAAAGCTTGGGTGCCGCCATCTTGTTTTGATGGCATTTTCGGTTGCTTCTGGGTTTTCGGTTGGAAAGTGCTTCCGGGTTTTCGGTTGGAAAGCTGCGTTTGGGTGCTGAAGGAATCCTCTCGCCTTAGTTTCGTCGAAGGGGGGGCGGCTTCGAATGAAGCGCCGTCCCGATGGCAGTGGAGTTTCGCGTTACTGTCCATGGCCAGGTACCTTCTTACTTATTAGCACTTTGGCCAGGGACCATGTTTTTTCCAACCCCTGGTCTGCTCTATCACAGGGCTATCAAACTCATGGCCCATGGGCAGATGTGTCATATACTGGCCACATTCCCAGTCAGTTTAGCAAAGGAGAAAAAAGTCACAATATATTACATGACGCTGCCATGATGACACAAGTTTGACACCCCTGCTCTAGTAGAAGGAATCTTACAGGTTATCTGAGGTGTTTACTGTAACTTTTAAACTATAATTGGTGTGGGAAAATAGAACTTTTCTATGTTAATATTCTAAAATTATCTATGTAGAAGTCTTTCTGCGGTAATTGTCAGTAGAACAAGACATCCTGACATTAGATCTTGCACCTTGGATGGTCATAAAATACAGATTTTGGCTTGTCATCTGGATAATAGGATTTTTTTAATTGACAAAAGAATTAAAAAGAAGTTGTAATTCCTGACTGTATTCTCGTGTTATTCTTTTTATTGTAATACCTGTTAACTTTAAATGCTTCCAGAAAAAATTGTGATGTATATATATTTAAATTAAACAAGAAAGTCAGCAAGGTAAATCAGTTCTAATTGTACTCTGTATCTTTTCTTATCCTTTTAAACCAGTAAAATGCATAATAGTGACAAGGGCAAGTATATTAGACATGATGTATCTCCCTTTTCTCTGCCTTGTTTTTGTTTATCCCAAAAATGTTCATAAGTATTTTGAGACCCTTTGATTTTTAATATGGTATCAATGTATTAAAAGCAGATATGCACACCCATATGATTTCTTTCTATGTAAAATCAATTTTAAAAATTTATTTTTGTAATAATTAAGGAATATCAGACAACCAACTACAACAACTGTTTAAAGACTGGGATATAATTAGTTACCCACACTGTTTTCATACCTATCTTTCTTGCTTTTTCCCTTTTGTTGTTTTCCTGCAAGAATACGTAATTCTTCTTCTGTGGGATGCAGGTACCACCGCAAACTAAAAAAAAACCATCCCCAAATTAATAATTTTAATGACATTTAATGAAATATAATATCACAAGCCTTTGTAATTCAAATGGTAAGGTTAAAATAGTTTTAATTATATCCATATTTGTCTATGACAGCTTCTAGTTTTTCAATATAGCACTGTATTTTTCATTTGTGATTATCTTACATACGATATTGACATTTGAAACAGCAATGGAGGTAGGAAAAAATACAACACATAGATACACTAAACTCTTAGCAGGTCTTCTTTGACTTGTAGGTAGTTGTCGTTTAACAACCATTCAAAATTGCAGTGGTGCTGAATGGTCGTCATAGCTGGTCCTTGAAATTAACAGTTGCAGTTGCAACACCCCTGCAATCACATGATGAAAATTTGAACATTTGGCAGCCTGTCCACATTTATGAGCACATGCATTTCACTCTGTCCACTTGTCTATCTCCAGCCATCCATCCTTTTTTGGTTGTGTTGTTCTTCTCTGCCACCTACCCCTGCTGCCTCCAGCGAAGCTTTGCCAGCTTCTTCCTCTCATTGCTGACAAGCCACCGCCAGTTGAAGCAGCTGCTGCCCCTTCCATCAGCAGCAAGAGGAAGAGGATAGCAAAGGGCAGCAGGAGTAGAAAGTGAGAGAGTTAAGGATAGCCAAAAGAGCAGAGATAGAGAGGAAATAGGTTGAAAGGGAAGTTGAAGCATTGAACAATGCAGCAGAACAAGAGAAGCATGGTCCTTGTCTAACACCTGCAACCAGAACTCCTGGAACTGGTAATGTTTTCCCTAATGACCACTGCTTTGTGATTGAAATTTCAGTCCCAATTAAGGTTAAGCAAGGACTAGCTCTATACTTTTTTTCTAAACTACTCTTTGAACTGCTTTTTAACCAATGCCTTATACACTAAATATAAAATTATTAAAAAACAAAAGCAAAAAAGTATGTTTGTCAAGATGATTGGCAAGGTTCAAATTTGACTTTTAGTAAAAGATGCCACCAGAATTATCGAGATAATTCTGTACATAAATTATGATAAACTCAATAGTCCATGACCAGCTGTTCAATAACCCACAGGAATCTCTAGAGGACCAATAAGGAGGCTGCTTTTTAACACTTAGCAAGGCCAAAGTTACCCTACCATATCTACTTACTTTGTCTTTCCACCTGTCCTCTCTAGTGAGGTATTTGAGCAAATTTCTACACTGGCAAGCAGCTGCCAATTATGAGTACTAGACTCCCTTTTATTTGTCATGCAGCCACCTGGCTTATACAGTCCTTCCATGTCTCAGAATCATCCATCAATTAAGCTCTTCATGAAGACAGAGAAAATTTAGGTTGAGTAGACAAATCATCAGTTATTAGTAAATCCAACTAAAAGAACACCTGGCTGCATACACTGAACAGCGACTGTTATAACTATATGTGAAATTGTGGGGTCCTTGATACTGAATTATTTAATCAGGAAATGGAGCTTATTTTTTATTTTATAATTTTTAGAGTAATCCCTTCTGAAATTTAAGTGCATTTATAAAAGCCAAATAATATCTAACTAGAGAATTAATCTTCTGAAGATCACTCATTATTCTAGTTTCCAAGCAAAAATATCACAAAAGATAGAATATTTTCAAATGGAAATTCACAAATAATTCTAAAGGATTTAGAGAGCCTGGGGATAGCCCAAATGTGCTTCTTTCTTAATTGTTTTTAGCACAAGGAGCTTAATGATTATGAATGTTATTTTAAAGTTATTAAGTAATTTGTCACAAGTACCATGATTGTCACTAATGACTATTGCCTTTAAAGAAATCTCTTTTCTTAAATTTCAGATCTGATTTTCCTCTTACAGGATGCATATTTTAATTATTGAGACAATTATGCACAAAATGCATGGCCATATTATTAAGCAAGGTGAGATAAAAGTGTCTGCTTTTGTAAATGGGGCATAGCACTTGTCAAGAAAAAGATCATGGACAGCATATGTAATAGCTTAATAAAATATATACCACCTATTTCTCAAGAAGACACTAAGCTACAGCATAACACATATATATAGATAAGACTAGAAAAGATTTAATGTGAATATTTTTAGAACCAACATATCCAGACCAATTATAATTATAATCAGTTCCGAGACAAACTTGGTACACAACAGAATAGGCCAGCAAAATATCCACTGGCACCTTATAGACACAGCAAATTTACTACAGCATCAGCTTTCATGGACAAGAACCCACTTTATCAGATGTTAAAGTAGTTTCTTATCTTACCTTCCACTGCAAAGAAGCCACCGGGCAAGAGAGTAGTGAGGTATGATCTTCTGTATAATGCTAGTCATCACCATGGTAACCACCAGCTGCACACCTATCACCCCCTGTAGAAGAATAAACCAATGTATGTTAACATGAACAAACTTTATTTGACAGCTTCTCTAAAACCAATCTTTAAATAGCATCATTTTCTTATAACTGTGAATTATTATTAGTTCTAATCTAAAGCACTGACATTTTAAAATGTGGCTTTATAACTGCTTTCTCTGGTCCGATGGTTTCCAAATATGTTGGACAACAAACCTGATAATCTACCACATCCGTAAAGTACCAAATTGAGTACGCTTTTAATAGGAATTAGTTATTTGTCTAATGTTTCAGATTATATTCAAAGTAACAGATTATATAAACACATTTAACTTTATTTTTAATATTTTAATAAAATAGTTCTTTCCATGCTTTATCTACATTAGTGTCAACATTCTTATCAATTCTTCAGTTTGCTGGAAAAATAAGTCTAAAGCATCAACATTTTTCCTAACTTGATGTCTGACCTCTGTTTTTGAAAATCTGGTGAATAACTACCCACATGGAAATCCAGATTTGTCATCATTTACTAAAATAAGCAGAAAGGTAAAATCAACAATGAATTCAATAACTATGCTTCCCAATAATTCTCCAATTCATGCTAATTCCATTTGAAAAAAAATTCTTTGTATAACCAATGAGATAATCGTGAAAAATATACTTATTTTACTGCATAAAATGAAGTAGTAGTATATCTATAATTTCTACTGTCATATGCTATAGTTATGGGGATTTTTTGAAGTTAAAATGTGCATTACCAGTTCCATCATAAAAATGAGAAATATTTCTGTCTAAGGGCTATTGGAAATGTATATGACAGATAAAATGGCATATGAATTTGAAAATAAAAAACAAATGTTTCACATTAAACTTTTCAAAGTTGGTAAACAAATTTAGAGTCAATATATAACATTTGCTGATCAGAAATCACAAAGTTAATATTGCTTAGATGTTCCATAGAGATACCAGTGATTAAATTCATTTTGAGTCTCCTTTAAAATCTATTTCTCACTCCTTCTGCATCCCAATAGTTGGGTGTTTCGGTTTTTTTAAGAATTTTTATTGGTTTTTAAAACTAACATAAACAAAACATAAAAACATCAAGCTATCTTCCATATATATACATACAGTGTGTCGGTTGGTTTAAAAAAAATTTTGTGTTTCCATTTGGTAGTCTTCAATTACAATTATATCATAAATGATCTCGTATTTTCAATCCAATATTAAATGCATTAATATTATTGATCAATCATTTGCTTATACTTATTATTCATTCATGCTTTAAGAAATAATCATATTTTACTCAATTTATTTTGTGACAATTCATATTATCACGATCATCCAAATCTATCCTAAAATCATTTTGTAGATATAAATAAGGAAAAAAAATACATCTTTATACTATCTATATTTATTTCTCTAAGGTCACATATCGTTCGTATATTTTATTTGGTCTAACCACTGATAGATCCCAAAATGGTTATAAAATATTGTTTATATTTTGCTCTCTAATTTCAAATGTCAATCACTCATTTCGACATTCCAACTATTTTCTTAATAATTTCCTCCTGTGATGGTATTTTCTCCATTTTTCCAGTTATTTAGGCAAATACAATCCTGAGCTGCTGTTAATACACTTATACAAATCAGGTATTTCAAGTCTTTACGATATATTTCAGGTAAATTTCCCAATAAAAATATCTCTGGTTTCAAATCCTGTATGTTTTTTTGTCATTTTTTTCCAACCGCGTCTGGGATTTTACTTCCAGCTATTTTTTTACCATCTGCACAAGTCCACTCACAGTCATGGTATATGCAGCCAGGTGTCTGATGACATTTCCAACATTGTTCGGATTTATTCTTGAACATCTTGCCTACTTCTTGTTCGGGGAAAAATGCCACCTGTAAAACATGCTTAATACAATTTTTCTTTATATGCTGCTTGACATTGTCATCTATTATATTTTGAGATCACAATTTTTTCCCATTTCCTCACTAGGTCAATCCCATTCCAATTCCTTTCCCCAAGCAATCATTAGTCTTCTTTAACGTTCTTCTTCTTCTAATTTATTTCTAAAAAAATACCATACAATTTTTTAATAACTCTGTCATCAGTACATGTTAAAATCTTAATCAAATCCAGTCGGTTTATCATAAAACTTCTGTTTGGAATTTTATCTATACTCGAATGTATTTGCACATATGAAATACTATCCCAATTCCACAACTAGCACCTTTTCATATCATCCTCTCGCTGACTTTGTCATAAACAAAGAGATTTAAGTTCACACCGCGGATTCAATAAATCGATATTTCAATTTCTTCATAAACTAATTCATTGATATACCCTGTATTTTAGTTATTTGGGATAAAAACAAGCTACACATCGACCCCAACCAGCATGGAATTCAATTAGTAACATTAGTTTTCATCTTCTCCTCAGTAATCTTAACCACAAGCACATCTCTCCAACAATAATGCTATTAGCAAACCAACCCCTCTATTTTAGGCATTTGACAAAAAGCGTGCTAAAACTCTATCCTCTCCAACAAATCGTAAATACCTCATAAATTGAAGCGTAATACCACGCATAGCACCCATACTCCTTTTAGCCATCTGAAAATTTACTTATTGTTCACTGCAAAATAATTTCACACAACAATTTCTATTTCAAATCATCAAAGTAATCTTTTCCAAGTCTATTGGACATTGTCTGAAACAATTATAAAATTCGTGGTAATATATTGCACTCTTGATTGGTTGACTATATCTCCAATAAATGACAGTTGGTAAAATTTTCCCTTTCGCCAAACTCAAGTGCTACTCTGCTAATTACAGTTGATATAATTTTATCTGCTTTTAATCGAACTGCATCTGCTGTCAAATAACATCCCAAAGTACTTGACCACTTATTCATGACCTGGATTTTCAATAAGTCTGGCGCAGTGTCTTCCTTTCTGTCTAGATTAGCATATTCTTTGGTCCAAGGATCTATTGTCTTCATCGTTTATTTATTTTTCAGAACCAAGCCAACCTTAACCAATGTAAAAAGGCCCGTGTCCCACTGACTACGGAATGCAAAGAGGATGTAATAAACATTAAAAAGAACGCCTTGCCATCCGTGGAAAACGCTATGGCATGCCGTTGTGTAGCTCATTGCATACGAGGTTTATACGGCTTCTATCCGTCGAGCATTTCCACTGGAGCAGATTTCCAGTCCGCATAACGAAGTTTTGAGCTGCGCACAAAACTTTGTGAACAGGCATCAACCTTTCCGCCCGTGATATATGTACAATCCCACGACATGCGAGCAAACCAAGTTCTATGTCACCGTTATCAATCCCGTTAAACGTCCGCTGTAATCCTCTCTGCAATCTCTGACATCCTCGCAATCACATCACGCAGCTGAACAGGAGAAACGAGGGAGAAAGAAAAGGTCATGGAACGCTCTACACAGCGTTAGTAGCCGGAATAGAAAGGTGCTTTGCATCCGATAACATCCACGCCGCACCCCTTTCATTTCCTTTAGGCATACGTTGAGCCATCTATTCATCCGCCAATCGCATCCGCTTCAGAAATTCCCCCAGAACCCCTTCGGAGTGTCATCCGCTTTCATCCGCTGTCATCGCTTAGGGCTTCTCTATGAACTTCCGTGTTAAGATCCCCGGCTACCAGCACGACCCACCGTCTTGCTTCTTTTCCATTCTGTTTATGCAAATTTTCACCACTTTTTGGAGCGCCGATAACAACAGATGCAGCCACCCCCTCCCCAAAATTTTGCTCGTCCGCTGTGTCCTTTATGCATACGTTTTGTGCCATCGCCGTGGGACCTAGCCTTGAAGATCTTTATATCTTTATATTCTTCTATTATGATAGATCTTTTACTATCAATTTTGTGTGCATGTTTCTCTAGTGGATCTTCCAAGATAAAAACAGACGTCATCTGCAATGCTTGCCAACTTAATTCTTCTTTTTAATTTCATCCGTTTGTATGTTCTTTTCATCTCTAATACGTTCTATTTAAGCACTACCCAAGTTCACACAAACCCAACAAAGGGAGAACAGTGGGCACCCTTGCCTTGTTCCTTTTCTATGTTCAATAGAGTTTGGGGGGGTCCCCCAACCGGGGGTTTTCTCCCTCCTATCGTCATTACCTTTGCCGTTTGCTCTATGATATATAGCTTCTAATTGCTGGATAAATGTTCTAGCAAAGCACATCTGTTCGAAAAGTAATACACCATGGAATCACCAATTGATATCTATAAAATGCCTTCTGTGCATCTAGAAAATATCAAAGCCATTTGTTTTTCAGGATGTGCTTCATAGTACTCAAAGTGCACAAAATTAACTCCTCATCATTATCTTCTAATTTGTCTCTTTGGCAGGAAAATCCATTGTGTCGATCAGAAGGAATATAAATATTTAAGTAATTTTTTAAAGCGTTTCTTCCCATATTGAAGCGACAAAAATTTTATACGTACTGAGTTAGTAGGAAAGGTCAGTTGAAGTACAGACATGACGGCAGTTATAGTTCTTTGATTTGTAATGGGTCGGTCTCCTCTTTTGGAATAAGTGTGATATAAGCTTCTGACCATGATTTAGGTATCCTCTTCTTTTAACATAACTTATTCATAACTTCGAGAATGGAAGGTTCAACAATGTCTTGTCAGTTTTGTAAAATTCTGCCAGAAGTCATCTGGGCTTGGTGCCTTTCCATTATTTTTGCTTCTATAGTGCTTCAGTAATCGCATCATTCGTATATATACTTTCTACATTGTTTCAGTCCTTTTAGGTAAATGGGGTAAATTAGCATTCTGCAAATACTGTTTGACTCTTTCCTCATAATATTCTCTTGTGTATATAGTTCCATATTATGACTTGGTCCCTTCTTCTCTTTACTTCCATAGCAAACTTGACCTTGGTCATCTCTTCAATTGCAATATTTTCCTTGATTCTTTTCCTTTCTCAGTTGTATGCTAACCATCTACCTGCGTTTATTTGCGTCTTCAAAGTAGTTCTGTTTAGCACCGTCTCATTTTTCTGTGCTAGTTCTCTTTTCTATTAACCTATTTTATGTTTAATTATATCCATTTTTAGCTTAATGTCCTTTTTCTGTGGCATTTTCTTGTAGCTCTTTTTCAAATCATTTAACTCATTCTCTATTGCCTTAGAGGCTATTCTTTTCATAATATTTTCTTTTCCTTGGATAGTCTATTACCAAGCCTCTGGTATATGCCTTCATTGTATCCCTACACTTCGTGAAATTGATGTAACTTCTTTTTGTTTCTCTGAAAAAAAAAACAACGCACATTCTTTTCTCTCTCCTCCACGTGTGAATATTTTTCCTTAAAATAGATTAATTTAAAGCGTCCATCTAGATCATTCTCTTCTTTGTCCTTTTCATTTAAATTGACGTGGATGTATGATCGGCCAAGTACATGCATTCAATACTTATTTCTTGAATATAGTGTCTAACAATTCTGTTTGAACATCCCATCATATACTATTCTGGACCATGACTAAGTTCTATTTGAATAAATGGTTGTATTGTTTGTTTTGAATTTCTTTTCCTCCATGTGATCGTTTTCAGAAATCTTATTTAATCTACATTTTAAAGAAAGATTAGGGAGAGTCTTTCTGTTTTGGCTTATTGTGTTTCTGTGCTGTATAGTCCCAATTGTTGTCACCAATTCCATTCAAAATCTCCCATCATAACTATATTAGCATAGTCCAGTTCCATTATTTTCATATGTAATTTTTTATAAAATTCTTCTTGTTTGTCATTTGGGGCATAAATTGCAATCAGGAGTACTTTCATATTGTTGTCCATTATTTCCACCAATTCTTCTGTCGTCATCAGTATAAATCAATTTCACTGGAATGGTTTCTTTAATATATAAAACCACACCTCTTTTCTTGCATTGTGTCAAGGAGGTAAATATTTTCCCTAATTTTGGCTGTACCAACAATTGTTCATATTGCTTTTTAATATGTACTTCTTGTAGACAAATTGTATCAGATGTTAATTTCTCTAATTTATAAAAAGTATAATATAATATGTATTATAATATAATATGTAATATATATTTTAAAAATTATAATTTGGCATATCAATTTAAAAATAAAAAACAAATGTTTCACATTAAACTTTTCAAAGTTGGTAAACAAATTTAGAGTCAATATAGAACATTTGCTTATCAGAAATCACAAACAAAGTTAATATTGCTTAGATGTTGCATAGAGATACCAGTGATTAAATTCACTGTGAGTCTCCTTTAAAATCTATTTCTCACTCCTTCTGCATCTCAATAGGTGGGTCTTAATGTCGCCTTCCAGTGTTTCATTTGGTTCAGAAAACTACCAGTTGAGAGTTAAGACAAAGAGATTCAAATAAAGTGGTGCCAATTCAACCATTACCATAAGAACAAAAAATTAAAAGCAGTAAATTATCAATTTGAGGATAAGGCTAAATAAATAGAAGTTCATATGGCAGAAAACAGAAAGGCTAAGAACTAGAATATTAAAATCCAAACATCAAATATATCAAGTTCAAACCTGTTAATAATTCTTGGACATATACAAGACAAATTACATAAATCATTTCATTTCAGTGCACATGAAGAAAAATAAACAATTCTGATTATTTAAAATGGCAAAACATCTGGTAGATAATCAATGATACCTACCATTTGATAACCAACCAAGTCATTTTCTAACTCTATTTCTTACTTCCAGCATTGCAAGGTCTCTCTTGTTATTCCTGTCAATATATAATAATTTGTGACCACTGTTTGCAAAGTACAGATAGTCCTCAGGTTATATCCATTCATCCAGCAACCATTCAAAATTATGATGGCACAGAACAGGGGGAGTCATGACTGGCCCTCAAAGCTCTGGCTGTTACAGAATTCCCCACAATCATATGACTGTGATTTTCAACATCCCTGCTGCCTTCCCAAAAGTAAAGTCTATGGGGAAATTAGCAGGAAATTAGAAGTTGCAGTTACATGAGGTGTTCATTTAATGTCCTATATGGTCTTCTCTTAAGGACAGCAACAGGGACAAGCAGAACTGTTATTGCTAAGCAACAGTCATGTGATGTCATACTTTATGACTATTGTCAAAAATACCTTAATAGCAAAGAATCAATACAACTGTATAAAATAATTCTCAAGATTCTTTACTAATTCATAACAGTAATCCAAACTTTTAGCAAATGAGCAAGTCAGTGACACAGAATGATTTGAACATTTGATTTTCAAGAAATAATTTTAACAAAAATGACAACACTAATATAGTATCTTCAGCACTACTTATAAGAAATATTTCAGACAACTGAATGCTGAAGACAGAACAGTACTAAATTCCCACTTAGAATTGTTTATCTTTTTTTTTTGTGCCAGTAGGATTCCACCTAAAGACTTCCAAAAGTTAAAAGAATGAGCATTTCTGGTACATATTGTCACATGCCACTTTTAGTTATCACAGTAATATTATATGAAACTAGGATAAATCAGAAGCACACTTTAACACTAAAACATGGAATAAAATTAATTTTCACTTACACTGAAATTGTTGGAAATTGTTTTGATATGAAAAAGTATCTAAAGCCCGTCACACTGCACCAACGGATGGAAAGAGGATGTGAAACGGAGAAAAACACTTGCCATCCATTGGTTAACACGATGCTTCCGTTCTGTACTCACTGCATCCGTTTTGCTTCCTCTCTATCCGTCCAGCATCCGTCTATTGACGTTTTATTCCGCTCAGAGGGTTTTCAACTGCTCAAAACCTTTGAGCGGAAAATGTATCAAAGCGTCCGTTCTGCATCCGCTAGGCATACGGGGTATCCGTTCTGCATCCGCTATATCCGCTAGCATCCGTTCCGCATCCGCGCAACTCAATCCGTTCAAGCGGAACCGGACGCAGGAGGAAGTGGAACGGACACGGAAGACGCGCAGCGTTAGTAGCACGGCACGGAGAAAGATGAAAGCAGATGCAGCACGCAAAAGAAAGCATTTAAAATGGAAAAAAAACATTCGCAGAGGGGACCTATCTCGGATTTTAAGGATGTATAGAGGATGCTAGAAGATGCAAAGGGACACATAGGGAAAACCTATATTGCCTATAAAAAGGGGAGCAACTCACCTGGATCTCAACTTTCAGACCAGACCAGCTGTGCAGACCTCTGCAGCCTTCATTGCTCTTTCCCTCTTCCACAGCATCCGTCATGTAACATGGATCGTAACAAACTCCTTTGGTAAGCCACATCCTTCTACACAGTGCGAAGCCATCTAACAGGCTCTGTGAACTCACTATGGGAGAAAAGAAGGCAGCCAGAAGCGTCTGGGTCCGAGATGGATCGGGGAAGAGCAGAGTACGGACTGTACAACAAGCTGATGGTGGAGCTCAGGAATGAAGACATTCCGTGCATTCCAGAACTTCATGAGGATGCCTCCAGCCATGTTTGACGAAGTTGTCAGCAGTTGACACCCAGGTTGACCAAGCAGAGCACCACTTCCAGCCCAGCCTGGACCTGGGCTCAAGGTGGACTCACTCTGCGCCACCCTGGCCTCAGGACCAACTACAGGAGCATGCAGTACGGCTGGAGGGTGCACAAACAACCATCAGCGTTGTGGTCAGAGAAGTGGTGCAGGCATCATCGAAGACTACCTGGAGGAGCTCCTCCAGTGCCCCTCCACTGAAGAAGGCCGAAGAAAGTTGCAGAGCAGTGGTATCAGAAGTGGAATTCCCCACACCGTTGGAGCCATGATGGCAAGCACGTGGCCTGCAAAGCACCAGCCAAGTCCGGGGTCCACATATTTTCAACTACAAGGGCTTCTTCACATCGTCCTCTTCGCCTGGCCGATGCTGACTACAAGTTCATGTACATCGATGCTTCAGGCAACGGGTCATGTTCAGATGCCCAGGTATACAACGCAAGTGACCTCAAGAGGGGCTGGAATGCAACCTCATCATGGCTTCCCAGATCCAGAACCCCTGCCCACCGACCGCAAGATGTGCCCTACTTCATCGTGGGGATGACGCCTTCTCCACTCAGAACCTACCTCATGAAGCCCTACACTTCCAGACTCTTCACCCATGAAGAGGGGATCTTCAAACTACAGGCTTCAGGGCAAGGCGGGTGGTGGAGAACGCCTTTGGCATCCTGGCCACAGGTTCAGGTACTTCTCACCACCATGCAGCATCGCCCAGAGAACGTGAGGAACATCGTGGAGCTTGTGCATCCTGCACAATCTCATGCGCACCCGCTACCCAGTGTTGCAGAACAGGCAATGGGGACATGGAGCTGGTGAATGGGAGCAAGGAGTAAACCTGAGAGACACTGTGGATGTGCAAGGCCCAACAGAGCTTCACGTGAGGGAAGAAGCAGCGCAACCTCCCTGAAACACTGTGCACACTCCCCAGGCTGGAGCAGTGGAGTGGCAAGACAAGGATGGTAGATGCTTCATGGATGCTTCCTTCAGGCCTGTCTCATCAACATGATGAGTTGTGCATGTTATGTTGAGTGGCCCTACAATGAACAGGGCATTTAAGAAAGAGTTGTATTTATGTTGAAATGTGTTGAATGATTAATTGTTATTGATAATAAAGGGCCATATGTGTGAGCCTGGGAGGGTGGGACCATACAGTCCCAAACATGCTTGCACTGAGGTTTATCTATCCAACAGCTATTACCCATCCCAAAGTATCCTGCCCATCCCACTGCTATCCTTAGCCATCCACAGCTATTATCCATCCCCACAGGTATCCCTGCCCATCCCACAGCTTTTAACCCCATCCACAGGTATCCCTGCCCATCCCACTGCAATCGTTACCATTCCACAGGATGTT
This sequence comes from Laticauda laticaudata, assembly GCA_004320025.1. NCBI lineage: Eukaryota > Metazoa > Chordata > Lepidosauria > Squamata > Elapidae > Laticauda > Laticauda laticaudata. The sequence continues at coordinate 4,099 of BHFT01034430.1, read as the reverse complement.
AACAAACTGTAAAATGACCCAAGTAAAGTGTCCCAAGCAAAGATAAAGTCAACAGGTAGCAACCCAGTCTCTGGCACTCTTCTCAGTCACTCTGAGGCGTGCCCATAGTCTCAGGGGTGAAAGGTCCAGGTACTGTGGAGGTGGCTGCTGCTTGAGTGCTGGTCTAAGTGCCATTGGGGTGCCTGGCCCGAGAGGACAACAGGGGATGGTGTGTGGAGGAAGCTCTCAGAGAGCTGGCTCAGTCCTGTGATGTTGAGAGCCCCTTCCTCCAGACATAGGGTGTCAGTCCAAGACCGATGACAGATGTGTCTGGGCCGGGCTTGGCTGTGGGGTGGAGGAAGGAGGAGTGTAGTGTGGCCGTCTGGTCTGCAGCTGAGCGAAGGTGAGGCGTGGTGGGCATCTGTGCATCAGTGCAATCTGTGGTGTCCAATGTACTTTGCCTGGACTGGGAAGGGCTGCCTGTGCTGCTGGAACTCCTGGTAGCTGTAGCCTTGGTAGGTTAGGGCCTTGTGGAAAGCCTTGAAAGGGCTGTGACATCACTGGGTGTGGAGGACAGACCTGGACTGGGCCGGAGCAGGTCAGCTGGGCCTGGAGGGTTGTGCAGAAGACCTGTGATTCTCCTTGATCACCTGGTACTGTGATTCGGACATGTCCATGACAGTCTGGTTGATGTAGTGAGGAAGGCTTGAGGTTTGTAGGATGGTATGTCGGTGTGTACCAGCTGAGAGAGATCTACGCTGCTTTTGTTGTTGTCCCTGATCTCCAGCCAGGACAGTGTGGCTCTGCCCTCTGGTCTGCCTCTCTGCCTGCTTTCTGTGAAGGTGGAGCTGGGTGTGGGTGTGGTTGGTCTCTGGTGGAAGTGCCTTCCTTGCCCCACTGCGTCAGGGGGTCTTCCACGCGCTCTGCCACGGGGTGCAGCTGTCGGGGGGGTCTCCGTCATGGGGCGCTCCACAGATACCTGCCTGGACACAGGGCTGACTCTTGGCCAGAAGAGGACTGGCTCTCTGTGGGCTGCCTGAGAAGGAGGGTAGACGAGGGGCTGCTCCTCGGTGGCGGACCTCAACCCTCCAAGAAGATGCACTTGGCCATCACCATAGGCTTCCCGGTAGGTGAGCTTGACCGCGGCCTGGGCAGACTTCTTGAGGTGCAGCTTCTCGTACAGGTGTGCATTTGCTTCACCAGCCGAGGAGCACCTGAAGTGTAGCCCAGGCTCTCCGCCTTCTCTCTCCAAGCCGCCTGTTTCCTCTTTGTGTCTCGATAGAGCCTGTGTCCTTCCGACATAGGTACTCATTCTCCTCAGCCATTCGAGCACCTCATCCTCATGTTTCCTCTTCGTGGAGTATTGCCTCTCTCCCTATCGCACCGATTGCCTCTTCCTCCCTCTGGCAGGGCCCTTCTGGCTCTCATCAGAAGTGCTTTGAAGTTCTAGGGCTGGTCCACCACACCACCACCACCAGCAGCAACAGCCAGCAGCAAAACGCAGCTACAGCAGGACAGCAGGACCAGGAGCAGCAGTAGCAGAGTAAGCACCAGCAGAAGCACAGCACCAGGAGCAGCACCAGCAGAGTCAGCACCAGCAGAAGACAACAGCAGGACCAGGAGCACAGCAGCAGAGTAGCACCCAACAGAGCAGCAGCACCAGAGCAGCACCAGCATAGTAAGCACCAGCAGGAAGCACCAGCACCAGGAGCAGCGCCAGCAGAGTAAGCACAGCCACCAGGAGCAGCACCAGCAGAGTAAGCACCGGCAGAAGCACCAGCACAACCAGGAGCAGCACAGCAGAGTAAGCACCAACGAAGCACAGCACCAGGAGCAGCACCAGCAGAGAAAGCACCAGCAAAGCACAGCACCAGGAGCAGCGCCAGCAGAGTAAGCACAACCAGGAGCAGCCCAACAGAAGCCCAGCACCCGCGGAGTCAACACCAGCAGCAGAAGCCCCAGCAGAAGCAGAGTCAGCGCCAGGGGTCGATGGTGACGTCCTTCTTGCCAGGCTGGCAGAAAGTGGCACAGGCTTCCTCTTCTTCCCCATGGTTGTTGGCTGGAGATGTCTGGCAGCAGGGTCTTTCTTCTGAATGGTGACCTGCTTGCGAGCTGCTTCCTTTTCATATCCGCGGGCGTGACGCAATGCATCTCCCCGCATGCGCAGTTGAACGTTTGCATCGCTAGCATTCCGCTAGGCATCCGTAGGCGTCCACTCCTGCAATCGCGCGTCAATCGCTAGCATCTGCTCTGCATCCGTTCCTTCCGCTGCGCGTCCGCTTAGCTGTGGCTCCCCGGAAGCCCTGCGGATAGCCCATCGCGTTCCATCCGCCAGTGCTTCCATGGACAAATTCAGCATCCTCTTTACATTCCTGGTAATTCCTCTCCCGTCCGTTCCTTTCCGTTGTTGTCCGCTCTGTTTAGCAAATTTGGGGCACTTTGAGAGATAACAAACGGATGGATCGATGGAAAATTTTCTCATCCGCTGTGTCCTTTTTACATACTTTTTGCATCCGTCGGCCTATGTGACAGGCCCTTAACCAGCAAGGCGGCTAGCTATCAAACCTGCTCTAAGCCTCTCAAAGAGAAAAAACCTCAATCTAGGGAGTGAATATTCTTCTACAATCTGAACTATTCAGAGCCCTTAAAGTGTGGTCTGAACATGCTAAGACCGAGTGAAGAACTGGGGACCATTACCAGGGGGTGTGTCCTCAGTTTTTCAATTCAATCTGCAGAGCTAGGAGATTATCGACCATCCATCCTGGATTCTCCCCTCAGCTCAGTGGAGAATTTACCCTTCAACAGATTTTTAAAAATGATAATTCAAATTAGTCAGTGATTATCTTATTTTAGAAACAATAAACCTTAATAGAAAGTCAAACAAAGAAAAGTACTATGGTATAGAAGATTTTATAGGCTACAACCTGTTAATTAGATGTAGGAGGCATTCTTTTGAGCTTCAATTATACAGTATATATGCATAAGGTTGGAGTGAAATAATAAGTAGAGGTCAAGACAAATTTAAATGTATAAAAATATCAAGTGATAATTTAATGTTGGGCATTCATAAAACAGGTGAGCGAATTAACAAAAATTCCTGCGTTGGTCAGGTATGTAACACATGTAGTACAACTTTTTAAATAAATATTCTTGTTCTAACTGCAGATGATATAAGCTGAGTTTCTTAATGTCTAGTTCAGCTACCACTACAACCATTTTTGAATATTATATACTGGAAAGTTAAAATTCTGGTTTTTTTATAATTTTATTTTTCTGATGTTACAAGTGTCTGATAGCATTAATATTGCCAGAATAGGACAGTGTTGCCTACATATCTATGGTTTTTCAAACTGCAATGCCTTAGATCAGGGGTCAGCAATCCATGGCTCTGGAGCCTCATGTGGCTCTTTCATCCCTCTGCTGTAGCTCCTCGTCACCGATCGATTCCAAAATTGATAGGGGTTTCAGGTAGGGCAAGTCGAGGAAAAAGGATGCTGCACTAAGAGGAGACTCTATGGTAGGGGAACCAGACTTCCGGTTGGCTCCAGAATTGAATGGGAAATTCCAGTTAGGACCTTTGTGGCTCTTTGAGTGTTTAAGGTTGCCGACCCCTGCCTTAGATCACATATCATGTCTAAGTGAAATAATTAGATCTTAGTATTAAATATTAACTCAGTCATATTTAATGAGTAGCTCTTTACCTGCGCTTCGCTATGAAAATATGTAATTGGGCTTAGTTTTGGGGGAGGAAAATAAGGGGGAAAATTGTGCCTCTGCCTACCAGCATCCATCTCGCTAGCATCCTGTCAGTTTATGAGAGAGAGTTGAGGGTTTTTTGAAAACTGAACTACGGAAACTGATACAGTATTTTCTGTGTGAGCCAGAAGGAGATAGCAAGGAGCCTGGGCTTAGCTCAACTATGCTAACTAAACCTGGTTGCTGCTGTGAAACTAAAACTGAAACTCCTTTCTGCTTGTGTTTTGCATTTGGAACAGATTTCTTTTCAGGTCAGAGCATGTTAATAATAATATAAGAAATACTAATGCTCTGATAGTCATTTCGAAAAATCCTTTCTTAGTGAGCACCTAGAAGCCAAGAGGAACATAGGTGCCAAATTTCA
>BHFT01034428.1:0-11026 GCA_004320025.1 Laticauda laticaudata | reverse complement strand
TTTTGCTCGTCCGTTGTGTCCTTTTTACTAACATTTTGCATCCGTTGGGCAGTGTGACAGGGCCTTTAGCTAATGGGATTTGGAGCACGCCCTTTCTGGTAGAATGGGTGGGCAGGTCAGTTCAATTAGGATGTGACATTTTCCCTGGTAATATGGACCTTGAATTCCACCTGGAAATAAATTGACAACCAGTGCAGATTTGCACAATAGTCGTATAACATGGGCCACCCTCAGGGGCTCCTAGGACTATCCACATTGCTGCATTTCTATGCCAGCTTTAATTGCCAAATACACTTCTAGGGTAGCCCCATGTGGATTGTAGTAGGGCAAGCATGAGATGACCAGTGCATGAGTGATCAAGTGCAGGGTTTCACAATTCAGGAAAGGGCACAAGTTATTCAAGGGTCTCCTAGCCACAACTGTATTGTCCTATGTATTAAAATTTAATCCTATTTAAAGTAAAGTTATGGGGATGGAGACATTATTTTTCATTCAATTTTGTGTATGTACTCTGGGATATGAGCAGGGGAAACCCAGGGTCTGATGTTCCCTAAGGCTTGGAAGTCAGCTGGGTGAATTTGGGCCAGTTACTCTCTTTCAGCTTTGGACTGGAAAGTTGAAAAATATGTATTTATCAACTTGCATTGAACCAACATGACAGCTTCAGTGAAGAGTCATCCTGCACGCACACACACACACACACACACACAAACACACACACACACGTACCAAATCAGTCCACATCAAACCAACTGACTTTGGATGATTCAATCCAAATCAGTTGGGAGGTCAGAATCAAACTGCATCTATTTCCTGAACTAAATCAACTATTCAACTTAGAGCAACTCAAAAGATGGAATCGAACTGGCAATGCATATTGGAACAGACCCATGGGCCTAAAACACAAGCAAAGGATGAAAGAAAAAGAACGAATATTGTATTACAACATTTGGAAGCACAGATTCTTTCTATACTAATGGTCATTGACTTCACAATGGCAAAGGCATCAATCCTCCACACCTTTTCACATGCCTGGATGAGTGTATCATTTTGAAGCCATATATCATAACTGCAAATTCCCTTGGAAAAGTTGGACTATATACAACTGAGCAGCTGATTTGACTAATTGTGCATGAAGAAGGAATCGGGGAAATCAAGGAGTTGTTAACCTCGAATATAAGAGATTGGAAATCACTAGAGAAATTGGAGTGCAATGTAGACAAGCCTCCACATGGTGCACCCAGGCCAACGTAACTTTGTAATAACTAAATAATCTACCTATTCTGGCTGCTGGATCTCACAAGGATCTCCCTGCAAATATTAGCAGCATGAGTATTGAAAATAACAACAACCATTCATGCTGTATTCTGTTATGCCATTCAAAATAAAAATATTTATAAAATATAAATATTTATATAAATATAAATATAAAATATAAAATTAAATATTAGAGAAATTAACAACCCTAATGAAAAGGGGCCAAGGCTAAGATTGTCAAAGAAGGCTGTGAATTAGAAGAGTGTAACAAAGAGAACTGATAGAGAGTGGATCAGGCCTGGCAATTCTCTATCCATGTATTTTCCACAATTTGTAAATGTGTCTGATATAAGCCAAGAATCCAAGTCATTTTAAAAAGAACAAAATCCTTGGATAACTGCTGAGAGAGAGTGGGGAGGGAGGGAGGGAGAGAGAGGAGGGGGGGTGGGAGAGGGAGAGACAGAAAGACCATGGAGGATTTTCAGAGCACTCTCCAGAAGTACTGCCACTTTGACCCTATGAGTGTTTGCAGCATTCATAAGAGGCCTCGATACAGCAGTAGATCACAGAGAGCAGGTCAGTGTGTTTATTATCACTCTCAGGACTTGAGCAATCCTATTAAATTTTAGCAACTACTAGAAGCAATGGGAAAAAGGAGGGTGGATGACCTGGAGAGAAGATTACTAGTTCTCTATTGCTGCTAGAAATCAGGAAACAGTCTTCCTGATTGGTAGAGAGGTTAAAGTGACATCCATTCCACAGACTAAACTTCTCGGTGGGGGGGGGGGGATATCTCCAGATCAAAAGGAGGAAGAATGTTGTTTTGTCATGCAGAACTGGATAGTAATGATAAAAGTCATTTTTAGACTTCTGAATGGGCACAGCTCCATCCTTGTTGTTCTCAGTGTAGTTATATACTAAAATTGATATTTTTCCCTTTATGATTTCTTAGATCTCTAAAGTGAATTGTCTGTTTTATCTGTCAAATTTCTGAAGAAGTATGATTTTATTGGAAACTTAAATTGTGTATATTTCATGTTCTTTTCTTTACCGAATGAAGCCTTTGATTTTTGAAATTCTTCATCATCCAGCATTTCTAAAATATATTAATTGCCCTATAGCAACAACTTTTTGCTATGAAACAAAATGAATAGCACAGAATAGCATTTAGGTTTGTTTGTTTTGCCTATAATAGTAGATGTGTATATATGTGAAGGACAATGTTTGTCATTTTTCTTGCTTGCACAGGTTGCACTATGAAACATTTGAGTTTGTATAAACCTGTCCACCCTGCCCTGCAAGGTTATGCTGAGATCTTGCAAGTATCAGAATTAAAAAGAAAGAAAGAAAAAAGAAAGAGAGAGAGAGAGAGAGAATACTACTGTTCTAACCAGCTTCGGAGTCCTGTGTTTGGTTAATCCCTGTGGGATCTTCGTATTGTAAGAATCTGGTTGAGTGTTTTTTTCCAGGCGAGCCTGGAGCCCACTTCTATGAGGAGGAGGAGGAGGAAGGTCCCACCATTGAGACTCTGCATGGTCTACCATTCTTGCCTTTTTTGGCCCCTCCTCCCCTGCTCTGTCTCGGAGATGCCATCTGCTTGCTCTGCTTTGCTTGCCTATTGCCAGTCATGAGCCATGTTCCTCATCTCTAAAGGGGAAAAGGGATATTTGGGGGGGGGGTTTACCTTGGGATTGGGTTAGCATTCACATTTCATACATTTGGGGAAATGTCAGCCTTGTTCAGCTCTGCGAGTGAATTTATTTGCTCCGTTTTGAATGCAGAAACACTTTGCTTCTTTTTTTCCTTTTTATTTATACACGGCCCTTCCAACAGATGCCCGGGGGCTGGATTATGAAAAACTTAACATTAACAATAAATAGAAAAGAGAAAAAAAAAGAATAGCATTTAGTTTTATGTACTGCCCCATAGCGCTTTATAGTACTCTCTGAGTGGTTTATAATGTCAGCATATTGCCCCCAGCAATCTGGGTCCTCATTTTACCAACCTCGGAAGGATGGAAGACCGAATCAACCATAAGCTCTTTCAGGATTGAACTATAGGCTATGGGCAGAGTTTACCTGCAATACTGCATTCTAACCACTGAGTCACCAATGTTCATATAAACATGTAAAAAACCAGGAAGTTAGAACTATTGGTTGATGGTTTACAGAGATAAAAGTGGTAAGCAAAGCACATTGAAGAACTACAATTAAAAAGTATCTGAAAAATTAAAATAAGTCTTTGGAGACAGAGTATATTTCAAATCTCATACCTCCATTAATCCCATTTTAAAAATTTACATGTAAACATTTAATTTATTGTATTGCAATGCCTTTAAAAAGGAACACCCATACTTGCACAGTAGGGAAACAAGAAATACTGTTTTCCAGTCTTTTCATCCATCTGATGCTATAAAAACAAGGCAAGTCTCTATCAGTGAAATAACCATTGCTTAAATTTTTAGTGAGACAGAGAGAATATACCACTGATCTTTTTTCAGAAATAAGTAAAGTAGCGGTCTGTAGGCAGAGATCAATACAATGAAATGTTTATCTATGTGCTTTATGCTTTGACCAGTAAAACAAAAACAGTGTCTTAATTCCTTCCTTGAAAATTTCAAGTGATTAGTAATGACAAAAATAAAATAATAAACATTGATCATTTGAGAAACTCTAGATTAAAGGATCTTAAGTACATCTGTGCTCCCTGCTTATCTTCAAAAAGGATGTTGCTAAAATGTGTTTTCGTCCTAAATATATCACAGTAGGTTGTAAAGTATCTTGATGATGTAGTTCACATTCCCAGTTATGTTTAAGCTTGTGTTTGTGTGCACACAACCCTCCCCCTTGAAGATCAAATTATATGTCGTGTCCAGCTACATTCTGATGTTTGCTTCCCTAATAATGAAGGAAACAGAAGCCAACATCTCAGATATAAATGCACACCCTAGTCCATGTGGAAAGAAGAGGAAAAAAACAAGATAGAAAGACATGGCATTAGTAGGAGGTTTCTTGTTGGCAGACAATAGACGGGGGTGCAGGGAGGAGGGATTACAATTGACAACCTGATACCCTGTGTGTGGCTTCCAGATTGCATATTGTGCAACTATGTCTTAATTAATGAAAGAAGTGGGGGAGGAGTTGTCCTCACAGTGTATTGGGGAAGGTTTATTCTAACCTGATCCTCGTGACAATCCCCCAAGGCAATTATAAAAAAAAAAAAAAACNAAAAAAAAAAAAAAAAACCATAGGAGGACAGTACTGCATGAACACCAATGAATGATATTTTGCAACATTATTTCTTTTTGGACTGAATGAAATCCTATCAGCCAGTTCTACTGTAGCTGGGCTCCATAGTATAAAGAATAAATTGTTTAAATGCAATAGCAATAAACTAAACTAAATTTAACTAAATGTGTATTTTTCTGATGAACTTGTCTTATCTGTGGATAACACCAGCACTCTCAACTATCCCAGGGCTGAACCGCTTTTAACACGACCCGCATTAGCAGGCTTAAGGCGTGCAGAGTAGAGGTGGGAAGATCAAGACAGTAATTTGGCCCCATGATGGAAATCACAATGAGGGAGACTTATTGTGGTGACTTTCCTATTGCCATCTATTCTGGCACGTACACAAAATAAAGAGTTCATGCAGAGTACTAACTCAGATTTTCCCCAGGCTTCTCAAGATTTGTAACATATGTCAAGTAGGCTGAACGAGCGAGCGCCTGCTTGTTTGTGTGGACAATGGGAGGTATTTGTTCAAGCAGTTTCCAGCCCCTTCCCTTCCCTCTTTCCTCGCACTGTTTTTTTTCCAGAAAGGTGATCTCTCAGCATCTAAAGACTTGAATTGAAGGCACATGGCAGTGCAGACTAAACCATTCTAAATCCAAAGAACAATTTCTGAGGTTTCCCAAGCACTTTGCTTAATCGTGAAGCAGGGGGTCTTTTCTTCATTTGTGGGTCCACCAACACTCCAAACAAATCTGAAGCCATTATGACACGTGGCAGTTGGTCGATAGTGTGGAAAAAAAACCTCATTTACTGACTGGCCAGACAGTTTTAAAACCTCCAGATTTTTCTAAGTCTAGGTTATTAACTGTCTCACTGTAATCACATCTTCACCATAGGGAGCTTCAAAAGCTTTTCATTTGCATTGAATCAGTTGCCTTCCTCCCTGCCTCTTCCCCCCTGGAAATAAGCTTAAATAATTCAACAAACTGCACACATGGCTAGTGATTATTGAACCATCCTGAAACACTTGAGGCAAATGGACCATTATGCAGTGGGAATTAAAACTTTCCTTTCCGTTGTCATTAGAGCGATATGTACATCACAAATTCTCACTATAAGAGATTCACAGACCTACACCAGGCAGAATATTAAGCATGCTTAAATATAGGGAGGAGCGTGTAATGTGTACACGCTGCTGTATAGCGCCCCTATGGGTAAAATGGTGAAATGTTGTATCATTCTATTGAGGGTGATGCCGTTGGATAGATTTAATCTGCGGATGTGCAAGAATTGACATCTGTCCCATCTTGTGAAATAACATCAACTTTGTAGTAGTCTTTTGTGCAATCTGTTTTATACAAATATGGTTCTGAATAACTTGATTTTTTCCATACCTTCAAAGGATAAACAGCCACATCATTTTTGACCTATGACCAACTAGATATTTTTTGCCTAATGACGGACAACTTCCAGAATGTTGAATCTAACACATAGTGCAACATAAGCTTCCACAACACCTCTAGAAGTTGTGGATGCTCCATCACTGGAGTATTTTTCAGAAGAAATTGGACAACCATTTGTTTGAAATGGTTTAGTATCTCCTCTATGAGCAGGGAGTTGGACTAGGACACCTCCAAGGACCTCTCTGTTATTGTGTTACTAATGTCCCTCTCCCAGGAATAGTCTTTTCTTATTTTTTTCTTCTTTCTGCATCCAAACTAACAAAAGCTCAGTGTTCCAAAAGTCCATGTTAAATTTCAATTTGCTATACTGATATTTTCTGACTAGCCTCACAATTGCTATGCTAAAATAATCAACATTTGTATATTGGAGTATGTCAATAGGGAGCCATGAAAAACATTCTTGTTTCAAACCATGCTTATGACATATGAAAGAAGGGTATTTCAGTACCATTTTAGGATCATTTTTTCCCCCAGAAGATATTCTCAGGACATACCATACCACAGAATACACAGGATGGGCAAAGTGTTGGAGTGTCTTTCTAAGCCCTAAAGGCTAGGTCCCACTGGCCGATGGACGCAAAATGTATGCATAAAGGACACAGCACATGAGCAAAATTTTGGGGGTGGTTCCATCCGTTGTCATCCGCTCCCAAAAGTGGTGAAAAATTGCATAAACAGAACAGAAAAGAATGGAAAAGAACGGACGTGGGCAGTATGTAGCGGGGATGTTAAACGGATGTTCATAGGAAGCCTAGAGGATGACAGCGGATGGAAGCGGATGACATCTCCGAAGGGGTTCTGGGGGAGAATTTCAAAGCAAATGCATAGCGGAAGGGGCGGACGCATAGCGGATGAAGCGGATGCATCACGGATGCTTATAGGAAACAAAGGGGATGCCGCACGGATGTATATCGGATGCAAAGCGTTCACTGCACATGCGGGGAGTATGAATTGTGGCATCACCCGCGCATATATATAGGATGCAGCACGCAAAAGTCAGCATACAGGGGAAAGATTGTCTGCCACATACATCTTGCAGGAACACCATGGTTGTCATCAGCACAGAAGAGGAAGCCCGTGCCTACTTGTTCAAGCCCTGGCAAGTGTGAAGAAGGCCAGAACCAGCATCCCACCCCCTGGCACTGATTCTGAAGCCGCTGCTGCTGCTGCTGTGTGTGACCAGCCCGAGCCCTCAAAGCCCCTGCTGCTGAAGGCCCTGCTGCTGAAGCCCTGAAGGCCTTGCTGCTGAAGCCCTGAAGGCCTGCTGCTCAAGCCCCTGAAGGCCCTGCTGCTCAAGCCCCTGAAGCCATGCTGCTCAAGCCCCTGAAGGCCCTGCTGAAGCCCCTGCAGAAGGAGGAAGAGGCAAGGGAAGGAGAAGGGAGAGAGGAAACAGTACACGTTTCTGAGAGCATGAGGATGAGGTGCTGGAAGGCTGAGGGAGAACAAATACCTGTGGAAAAAGCCACAGACTGTATCGGGATACCAAGAAGAAGCAGGTAGCTTGGAGAGACAAGGCAGAGAGCCTGGGTACACCTGCAGAAGTACTCCTTGGATGGTGGAAGCACATGCACACCCGGACAGGAAAGCTACACTCGAAAATCCGGGCAGGCCGCTGTCAAACTCACTGACTGGGAGATGTACGTCATGGCCAAGTGCAGTTCCCGGAGGGTGAGATCCGCCACCGAGGAGCAGCCCTCTGAGACGCCCCTCCCTCAACACCCCACGAGAGCCAGTCCTCTTCCAGCCAGGACCAGCTACCCTGTCCAGGCAGGTGTCTCAGAGGGCCCCACAGCAGAGACCCCCTCCGACAGCTGCACTGCCCATGCTGGCAGACTTGGAGGATCCCATGGAGGATGACGCCCTGCTGTCACAAATGGAGGAAGAAGCAGAGCTACCAGAAGCCACCCCACCCCCACCCCCAGCTCCAGGATGCAGGCAGAGGCAGGCAGGAGGGCCAGGACCACAGTGTGCTGTTGGAGATCAGGCCACAATGAAGACCAGCACAAACTTCTCTCTCAGCTGGTCCATTTGGACAGAGCATCCTGGACTGCAACACCTTCATCACTATGTGAGCCAGACCCTGAGAGACCTTCCCGAGGCCCAGTACCAGGTGATGAAGCAGAAGATCACAGCCTTCTGCACAACCCTCAAGCTCAGCTAAGCTGCTCCTACCCAGTCCAGGTCTGCTCTCACCCTCAGGCAATTCACAGCCCTTCCACAACGGTTCATAACACCCCTACCTACCAAGAAGACTGACTACTTCACACGGAATCTTTCCACACAGCAGACCTACACGCTACCAAGAAGTTTACCAGACTTCCACAGCAGAGCAACTTCCGTCAGGCCCACGTTCATCGGATGCAACAGATGCACTCCTCACCCAGCTGCAGACCAGACAGCCCCACTACATCCTCCTCCTCCACCCCACAGCCAAGCCCGCAACGACAATCTGTCATCAGTATTGGCCTACATCTCAAGTCCTTGATGAAGGGCTTCTCAACCTCATGGGATCTGATGTCAGCTCTCGGATAGCTTCCTGAACACATCACCAACCATGTGTCCTCAGACCAGCACTCAAGCCACAGCCACCTCCACAGTCCCTGCCCACTTAACAGCTAGAGCATGGACATGACTCAGACTGACTGAAGAATAGTGTCAGAGAGATCTGTTTTACTTGTTAAGTTTATCTTGCTAAGACACTTTACTTGATTCATTTTGCTTATTTAATGCAGTCATAAAGTTTACCTAAGAAAGTTTATCTGCTTAAGACACTTAATACAGTTTACTTGGTTCATTTTGCTTATTTAAATAAAGTCAAAAGTTAACCTAAGAAAGTTAATAAAGGTTATTCTTTGCTTAGACGCTTAAACACTTTACTTGGTTCATTTTGCTTATTTAATAGTCATAAAGTTTACCTAAGAAAGTTGATAAAGTTATCTTTGCTTAAGACACTGATTTACTTGGTTCATTTTTACTTAATAAAGTGTTGGTGAAAAACTTTGAAAAATAGTTAAGCCTTTCATGCTTGTGATAGATACAGATAGTTGTGGGATAGATAAACCTCCAGTGCAACCATAGTGGGACTGTATGGTCCACTATCCCAGCGATCCATGATATTTGTCCTCCTTTTTATAGAAAATATCGTTGTCCGCTATGGGGCCTTCTACATATCTCTAGACATACTGCGACATCCTATAAATCTGAGATACACCAGATACAAATGTTTTCTCCGTTTTAATCCTTTATATACGAGATGCATACGCTTAAATCCTTTCTATTTCCGCTACTAACTCTTGTAGACGTTCAGAGCACCTTCATTTCCTTCCCCTTTCCATTTTCAGCTGCAGCGGATGTGAGTTGAGGAATAGCCAGAGATGCAGAGAGGATTACAGCGGACGTTTAACAGATGATAACGGACATAGAACATTTGTTGCTCGTATATGTCACGGAAGTACATCGTACGCGCGCGGCGGAAAGTTCATCCGCTCACAAAGTTTTGTGCAGCTCAAAACTTCTTGCACAGATGAAATTGCAGTGGACGGATGCTCGACAGATAGAGCGTATGAAACATGTATGCAGTGAGTACACAACGGATGCATAGTGTTTTGCAATGGATGGCAAGCTTTTTTTAATGTTTTATATCCTCTTTGCATCCGTAAGTGCAGTGGGACAGGGCGTTAAGAAGGAAGAGGCCCTGATCCTTTACACTCAGATAGCTTATGAGAGTTTTGATTTATATTCCATTCCCAAACCATGAATATGCATTACAAATAGCTGCTTTGTGCCCAAAGGATGCAATTGCTTTTAACAATAGAAAATCACTAGTGCTGACGTGGTCTCAAAAATGTTTCTTCAAAAGGCAACTGGGCTTCCTTGTTTTTTTCCTTAAAGATGTTTTACTCTTCATCCAAGAAGCTTCTTCAGTTCTCACTGAATGGTGGCGAATGGAAGGATTACATTCCTTGCAGTCATCTGGACATTAGCATTCTCAGGTCACCTGAATAGTGCAAATGGCAACTTCTTTCAGCACCTATTGGCACTATTCAGGTGATCCCAGGGCACAGATAAACTTCCAAGTGGCCTCAACAACTCTCAGAGAGAGTGCTAATGGCTGCAAGAAATGTACATCCTTCCATTCTCCATCATTCAGTTAGAACTGAAGAAGCTTCTTGGTTGCAAAGCGAAACATCTTCAAGGGAGAAAAAAAAGAAAATCCAGTTGCCTTTTGAAAAAGCACATTTAGGACAACTGTATCCTCAATGACAGAAAATGCCCATGGACAGTTGACATGGGGTATATGTGATTCCTGCTCTTTGAAAGTTATCTTCTTAGGCACCAATAGTCAGTGAGGCCTCTTAAGGATTTCTGGACTCATGGCTCTATTTCCTTACTGTCACTACTGATCTACCAAATTTGGATTAGGGAGCAGTGATAGGCAAAACAAGAAATAGAACACTTCTTGCTTGACTCTTTGTTTCCTTTTGTCTGTTGGTAACACCAAAGAAATAAGGCAGATAAATGAAGCTAGTACAGAAGTAATTGAGAAGTAATTCACAGGAAAGGTCTTCACTGAAAGCATCTTCCTCCCATCACCTCTAGCAAAAATGGCAGTGGCCATTGTGACTGAAGGTAGTATGGAATAAGTATCGTGTGTGAAACCGAAGTAGCATTATTTCCTTTCTACTGACTCTCTCCTTAATGAAAGGAAAGGTTGCCCTTATTCTGCAGCTGTAATCATCCTTATCATCATCCATTTATCTACCTGGGATATAAAATGACACAAAAATTTCAAAAATGATACAAGCAAAACTTTTGATAACCTATTAATTTGCTGAGATATGTTATTCAACTGTAAATGATCATCAAGAACTGTTTTAAAAACAGAGGGAGGGAGGGAGAAAAGAATGAAAAAAGGAAAGAAGGAAGATTTCTGATGTTTCCTGCCAGCTTTTTACAATGGGGAAGCCGGCAGGAAGTCAGAGGTTGCTCCTTCTCCTCTTGTTTTTTTACCACTTCATTCTGTTTCTCTGTCCAGGCAAGGAAATATCTCTGAATTGTTGACCCACCAAGACA
>BHFT01034425.1:0-45537 GCA_004320025.1 Laticauda laticaudata | reverse complement strand
ATATATATATATATATATATATATGTATGTATGTATGTATGTATGTATGTATGTATGTATGTATATATATTCTTTTCAGTGATATATTTGTGTTTCTTTACATATCTGTATATCTTTATGAAAATAATATATTAAGACTAAGCAGTGCTTACATCTGAATTTGTACAAATGTTGTTTGACACAAAAACATAAAGTATAATGTTTAAGTGTTCACATCTCACTTCAAAATTATTGTCAAATTTCAAATTAATGTTCCATTTTTAAATTTGTTTTTGAATTGGGTTACATTTCATTTCCAAATAGTTTTATGGTTTGGAGGGTTTTTTAGGTCTTTTCTATTTTGAAAAAAATGGCTTATTACTTTCATTGGTCTACAGAGATATAATCCTACTCATGTTTACAGCCAAGTTTTGTTGAAATCAATTTGCTTTCTTTCAGATGTGCGTAGTCGTGCATTCTTCAGGAAATGCTTAGCCATTAAATCCAGTTTTGATTATGTTTAGTTTACCCATGACAATCTTTTATGAAACATTAGGGTTTTTTTTAATCTTGTATGTGTATAAATGAGAAAGAAGTAATCACAACTATTTGCATTGTTTTTGTTTTGTTTTTCAAGCACTTTTGTGCAATGGAAAGTTTCACAAGCATTTGCAGGAGATTTTTGTTCCCTTGGTCATCCGCTACATTGATCTCATGGAATCATCCATTGCCCAGTCCCTTCACAGAGGTCTTGAACAGGAATCATGGCAGCCTGTCAAGTAAGTGTTTCTGAAAAGCCTACACCAACTGCACCTATAATACCTTTATTCTCATTTTGGTTTGCTATTCTCCTCAACACTACTTTTTATATATTATTTTTATGGTCTCCATGCATTGTTTATTTCTTCACAGGACCATCACCAACAGTCTTTCCAATGTAGCCCTTCCAAAAGTTCCAAGTTTGCCTCTTAATCTTCCACAGATACCTAGTTTTTCTACACCAACATGGATGGCTTCTTTATATGACTCCACGTGTGTATTCTTGACTGAACTTTGAGTGTCTGTATGTGTCTCAGCTCTGCATGGCCTTGTATGTGTCATGTTGTACAGCTGCATTTGGACCGCATGGTGTTTGTGATCATTGGATTAGAAATTAGAGTTTTTTTGGTTGACAGCCAAGCATGGAATGTCGTTGGATTGTGCTTTTTGGTGTATAAGATCTCAGTAGGATATTACTTAAAATTAACTAGGCAAAGGTTTGTTGTGATACACTTAGCAGTCATCACCCTTAATTACATAATTGCTCTTATTTAGTTAATAAGCAGTGTGGAAGCACTTTAAATTATTGTACTCAAGTATTTTTTTTAATGTCAATGGCTCCTTGTGTTTTGGTGTGTTGTTATTAATCCACTGCATGTGCCAAATAATTTCAAAAGCCACAGCAATAGCAATTGGTTGTATTATTTTTATAAGACTTTTATAGTCTTCTTTTATGAAGACATTTCCAGCATTAATAGAGTTCAATTCCTAACTAATTACACTACAGCCAACTGAGATTCCATCTCTATTTTTTTTTACAAAATAGAATCAGATAGCTTTCTGTGTTTCCAAAGAGCAACTTTACAATTACTGTATATACCACGATTATGTTAGATTAGGAAAATGCATTCAGTAAACGATTTCCAAACTTGTACTAATCAAGAGGCATTGTCCAATTTTTATAATGTTTCTTTCTTCTCTAATTTCTTTCTGAGAGAATATAAAATGGTGGAAAATAAGAGATGACTATAAAAAGGTTAAAAAAGGTCTCATTGTTTGCA
Organism: Laticauda laticaudata; assembly: GCA_004320025.1. Classification (NCBI taxonomy): domain Eukaryota; kingdom Metazoa; phylum Chordata; class Lepidosauria; order Squamata; family Elapidae; genus Laticauda; species Laticauda laticaudata. Next base: position 43,738 of record BHFT01034425.1, on the reverse strand, counting down.
CAGTTGTATGCTTCAAACAAGGCAATCCCAACATAAAAACTTCTCCTGGATGCATCCAGAAGCACTGTACTCACTAAAACCTGTCATTTAAATTATCCACCAATTTTAAAAGTTCAGTAATTTACATTTACATATAATTGTTGATATTTATTGTTTCATTCCATGTAATTGGAGATTCTATTGTTTAAGTAGCCATAACAAAACCATTCATGCCTAAGAAAGAAAATTAGAAATTACAGCACTTCCAGTAGTATAAAAAATGTCCAGAATAGAATGGACTTATGAAGAGGTCAAGGTTGATTAGAACATTATGTTGAAGATATCTGTATTTTACTTTCTTATATTTAACTCAAGACCAGACAAAGCAAGGCTTCATTCATAAGATTAGCAATTGTATAAATGAATGTTTGAAATAAATAGGTAGGTGGGCTCATTTGGATCAGAATCCTTGAAGTAGAGGGACTTTAACCCTTCCCATGTTTCGATTTGATTCAGAAATGCTTTTTTTCATGTTGAACATGTCTAGTTACAAAAACATTTATCAAAAGTCAAGCTGGTGAAGTTTTGAAAGTGGCCACACCACCGAATGAACAATTTCATCCACTCCCACTTTTATTTTCTGAGAATGACTTATGGGATCTATATTGTGTTTAGATGAAGATAACATTAGATGTTAACACTTCACTTTCCAATATTTCTATTTCCCACATTGTTCTAAGTTTAAACAATGAAATAAAAATAAACTTTTGAATTAAAAATATTAGGCATATTTGCAAAATATACTGTACATAAAGTTGTACAGTATATTTTAAAGCACTTGTATTACTTAAGATAATGTAAAGCAGGATCGTCAAACTCAGTTGCCTTGAGGGCTGCATCAGGGTTGTGTTTGACCTTGGAGGGCCATGTATGGCCATCAAGGTATGGCCGGAGGTGGGAGTGGCCATCGCTCCTGTCAGGGGCACCTGTGTGGTGGCCAAGTGCTAAGGCAGGACTTCCCTGAGATCCTCCCTCCCTCTCATTATAATTTCCTTCCTTCCTTTTCTTCTTCCTTCCCCTCAAAGGAATAAAAAGGAAGGAACGAGAGAAGGGTAGGAAGGAAGAAACAGAAAGGAGAAAGGCTTTCTCCTTTCCTGTTCATTCTTGCATGCTCAAATGCAAAAGGAGAAACACTTCTCCTTTTGTTTTTAGTTTGTTTTGATAGTCCTCTGCCAGTGAAAACGGAGCCCCGGTTTTCAGCCACAATAGCCTCCTGCAGTCCTCTGCCAGCTAAAATGGAGCCCTAGGGGACTGTACACAGCCCCCAGGAGGCAAGCTGTTCCATGGATTAATTGTTCTCACTATAAGGAAATTTATCCTTAGTTTCTCTTTGGATCTCTCTGTAATGAGCTTCCATCCATTGCTTCTTGTCCTACCCTCAGTTGCATTGGAAAATAAGTCAATTCCCTCTTTTCTAGGTCTGCCTCAAGTACTAGAAGAAAGCTATCATGTTGTCCATAATCCATGTCTTCATTTGGCTAGACATACCAGACATTCCCTTAACCCTCCAACCCCTTATTAACTTTGTTTCTTTCTTTGCAATCTTTATAGAGCCTCAGCATCTTTTTTGTATCATGCAACTGGAACTGGACATGGTATCCCAAGTGTGGCCTTACTAGTGCACTATAAAGCTGTGTTATCACTTCTCATGATCTTGATGCTGTCCTTCTGTTGATGCAGCCCGGGACTGCATTGGCTTTTTTGGCAGTTGCAGCACACTGATGGCTCATATTTAAGTGGTGGTCCATTGGGACATTTAGATCCCTCTCATAGTTACTACTGTTGAGCCAAGTACCACCTATTCCAGAGGTGGGCAATTATGGCCCCTTTACAACCTGTGGACTTCAGCTCCCAGAATTCCTGTCCCAGCCATGTGCAGGAATTGTCATGATTATGCCATCTCAGGAATTCTGGGAGTTGAAGTCCACAAGTTGTAAAGGGGCCATAATTGCCCACCTCTGACCTATTCTATACCTATGCATTTGGCTTTTCTGCATGAGTGCCGGACCTTATTTTTCACACTACTGAGTAATTAAAATTAAGTCTTTTACAACAAAAAAAAGCATGAGTTCAGTCATGCAATTATGAAGAATAGTATGGAAAACTGGCTTCAAGCTTGTGATTAAAAATATAAGGAATAATATTTCTTCTGTATGAGATGAAATCTTCAGGGTCACATATATTTAATTCATGGACATTTAAGTTATTAACTGACTGTTTTGCTGAAACATATATTTGACAAATCCTGGAGAATGAGGAAAGGTGAGATGAATGAAGAAAAAAATGATATCATTATCCTAAAGAATAAATCCAGGAAACAAACTTTTTTTTTCAGTTGGATTATTTTCTTAATATATTGTGGGAATGCTGTAGAAGTAATGTATCTTACTTTTAGCATAATTTTGCTGAATTATGAATTTGTGTTAAGAAAGGGATTTTGATTGACTGTTTTAAAAAAATAGAAATAGAAATAACAGTTTGATAGTAGAACTAGGTAGAAAGTAAATAATGGTTCATCATTAAATTGGAATGCATTATTTAGTGGGGGTGGGGCACAGGGTTCAATCAAGGTAAAATAATTCTGTTTTATTCTGCTTTTGATCAAAACGTGTTTCAAATATTGTACCCAGTTTGGCATCAGTTTTTAAATATCACAAAAATAGGTTCAGAGAAAGATGAAGATGATTAGCGGATTAAAACTGAAATAAATGGAATTGAATAAAATGGAAACTGCTCAGCTTTGAAAAGACAAAGCGGACGTAAGAGTAAGGATATGTAACTTCTTCAAAATAAATGTTTAACAGTGCACCTTCTTGGCTGTGCATGCTCATAAATACGGGTGATAAACAACTACAAAAATATGTGGCTGCTTTAATGATCCTAAGAGAGCTTTTTGCTCATTCTCCAACACATGTTGAAATATAGTTTTTCAGAAGGATAAAGCAATGTTAGGCAAAAGGTTAGACTCTGTTTTATATTTCTCCCAAATGAGAATGTCACACAAATATTCATAACAATTTGACAGGGAAACCAGCGAAATGGGTGGAGGGGGGTTTCCTTTCTTGAATGGATGTTTTAATTTTGGATTTCTCCTAAGCTGGGTTGCCTGAATGGCTCCTTATGATTCTGCTGTATAATTACAAGCATTTAATATCTGGAAATTGTTAATCATCTCAATAGAGAATGATACCTATATTCAGTTTCTTTTATCATATACTGGATGTTTAAATCTTAATGAATCTATTCATCCTTGGAATTACAAAGATTTTATTTTATTTATTTATTTTATATTTTTGAATTGTACTTATTGTTTGATTACTTGTATTATTTTTTTAAAAAAAATACATGAAATAATAATAAAATAAAATAAAATTCAGATCAATAAACCAGGGATTTAGAAATATCATGGAATGACAAAGGTAGAGATTGCCTTTCTAATTTCTACAGAATCATGTTTTAAAATATTGTTTAGGACACACCTTAAATAATGTATCCATGGTCTCTTAGATAAGCAAGATGAACAATGTACATCTCGAAGAAAGGAATTCTCAGTCCCTGTAGCTCGTTCCTTGTCAAGCATGGAGGAGCCCAGCTGAAATAAGATTGGATCCTCTTTTATGTAACATGTCTGTACACAGACCAGTACAGAGCCTTGTACACATTTTAAGCAATTAATTATAATACCACTCTTGTCTTGGCATTTCTATTCACAGAAGTGCTTTTCTTCCGTGCATGGTTAGGAGCAGTAAATGTGTGTTCTTACCTGTCATTACAGTCTCAGGGACATAATTACTTTGTTTTCAGTTGTTTTTGCTGGCCACCTCTTTAATGGTACATTTGGGCCATTGTGTATTAAGGTGGAGGAGGTATTAAGAGAGCAAAATGCTATGTGTCGTATTCAGTTTTCTTTTTGATTGGTCCCTTGAGAGTCTGGTGCAGAGGATATCTTGGCTAGACGTGAAAAGCATGCTGAATTAGAGTTGTCTGAGGAAAACACACTTGGAAGCAGGAGGGAGTTGGAACAATGTGTTGTGAAAGAAAGCAAGGGTATATAATTAGCCAGAAGAGAAGTTCTCTTTCAAGGATACTCTTTCATTTCCATTCAGTGCTCACTTTTGCAGTTCTAAATAAGACCTCTATGCTAACTCAGAGGCTTATTGGTAGTATAATGTTATTGGTTCATTTTTGGACTCATTAACCCAAAGGAATGTGTCTTGCCTCACTTGACCATTTAAATTACATTACACTCATTAACCCAAAATGAACCAACAAATAAAATTATACTTGTGAGCTATACTTAACATGATTTGGAGCACTGTGGTTCAGTGATAAATAACCTATCACTCTAATTCAGTTGCCAGATTTCTGGAATTAGGCAGAACCAGAAGTCTCATGTAGGCATGAAATTACACTCTTATAATCTGAGTTCTTAATTAATAAATAGCCAAACTTTGAAGTGGAAATATTGCTTCCAAAATGTATTAAAAGCTCTATTAAAAGAGCAAAGCTGATCTAATTTGTATTTGTCTCTCACAGTTAAATTAGTATATTGGTATGCATATATATATATTCATGAATTTAAATACATAAATTTATTTGTACATAAATTTATATTTGACTCTTACAATCTTATTCTGATAAAAAGAAAAGAAATGAGTCCCAAGGGTCATTAAAATGATTTTATTGGAGCTTAGCATATTTTGGAAATGAATTTATTTTCTCAGGAGCATGCTAAATCAAAACTATACAGAAGAAAAAAGTTCTATAGAAGTCAAACAAGTATATTTATAAAAAGACATTTTATATCTATTCATTTAGTTTAATCAATGCAGCAGAGATTAGTATTTATAAGGAGTATGAAGAGTTTTAAAATTAATGCATATATTTAATGCAAACACAAAAACATTTTTTAAAATATACTTTTTTATTGGCATTAACTTCAAACTCACCGATTTCAGACACTGGATTGAAGCCTATTAGGAATATTGATATTTAATTCTATTATTTCAACATATCTGGAATATTCTGGGCAGAAATATTGAGTTTCTTCTATTTTTTATTTATTCTTCCATATAATTTTGTTATTTACCATAGGACTAAAAAGAGTTTAATATGAAGTTATAATAATAAAACATATTCCCCTCTCCTCTTATCAAAAGCAAGCAAACAAAAAAATAGACAACATTTTCAATCTTGCTCCTTCTACTGATATCTTCATGTCACCATTACAGATTGTCACCTGCCAAAAACAAAATAAACTTTGTTACTACCAACTATAAAAATATAAATTCAGATAATGGGTTGAACAAATACGGCATCATATAAATCTCAGCATCAGGATAAAATAATTGTAGAAATGTTTTTGCTGTACTAAGAGCTTAACTCAGATTAAAAATAATCTGCTGCTCCTTTCCGGGTTGATGCTTCATCAGACAAAAAATGTATTATATAGATGCTGAAGGCTGACTGCTGACATAATTCCTATTTTTCATATACAAGTAACCAGACTGCAGTTCTGTATCTGTAATTCTGTCTTTTTGGTTGTTGTGTTGGGAGTGATGAGAAGTATCTGAAAATTAGGGAACATGAATGTTTCTGAATGTTCCCGAGTAAGTTTCATAAGAATTCCATATATCTTGTCCTTCTGTGGAAGCTGGAGGTGTATAGATTGGACACAATTGCATTCTGTATTCAGAATGCATTCTGCCTTCTCCACTACATGTGACCTTCACAATAATTCATTAATTCACAAAATTCATTTGCATTCAAGGACTGGGTGAACTTGAACCCAGGCCTATAATGACAGAATTATCAGTAAATTCTATAAAATCTGAGGTATAAATAAACCTAATGCTACAGTAATCGTATATTGCTTTTTATATACAAGAATCACAAAAGTCTTAAGATTTGATTTCTCATGATAGAACAATGTATGACCATGACAGACATCAAGACATCAGTGCACATTATGGAAATAGCTTGTAACAATATTATCAGGAGATAACACACACACACACACACACACACACACACACACACACACACAGGAAACATCTTATTCAAAATAATTGGTTGCATCATTTGTAGCAACAAAATTATCATAAATGGCCTGGGATCATCCTCTTCCCTTAGTGTGCTGTAAATCATTATCAGCCCATTCCGAGTACCTAGCATACATAATAATTTTCTATCAGATACAACAGACAAGTATTTACACATGTTATCATTGTAATCTTAGTGCTAGTGCTTTGCTTTTGTTTTTAATAGTTAAGTTTTATTCTTAAGGATGTATTTCTGTAGCTATGAAATAATTTCAGAATTTCAACTTTACCTCTGTAAAGTCCCCAAGAATTGGATCAAAAATGATAAGGAAGACCTGACTTCTATCTTGACTCCATTTTAGTTTCACTCCAATCAGGACATTAATGGGATTAAAAGCAATGCTGCTCAATGTTTTCTTATATTTTGGGTGGAAATTAAATGACATTAAGCAATAATGGGGGTATAGTAATCATCACCACCAAGTTGTAAAAGTCAGCAGAGTAACTTGGATAAATAAATGCCAAGCTTTCATTTGTTTATTGATTGCAAAGCCCTGTCTTAAGTCCAAATTGCTTCTTCCTGCTCAGGTCTATTCAGTTCATACCTGCAATGAAATAGCTTCAGTACATTAAATAACCCTACTGCTTCTGTCTGAGTTCTTCCTTTCCCTTCGAGCTGAAGTCAACAACTGTTAAAGCCACATCAGATAAATTTTTATAAGACAAAAGTACCCAGTAATTAGAGCAAAATAATAGTTGTCCAGAAGTGCTGGTCCTGTATTTATGGCAAGTAGCTGAAATGCTTACAAATATAGAAATTGGATTATTTTTTATCTAATGCTCTGATTCAAGTATAATAGTAATTTTCTTGTTTGATAGTAATGGGTCAGCAACATCAGAAGACCTTTTCTGGAAATTGGATGCCCTACAGATGTTCATCTTAGATCTCCATTGGCCAGAACCAGAGTTTGCTCATCACTTAGAACAGAGACTTAAACTTATGGCCAGTGATATGATAGAAGCTTGCATCAAAAGGTATGTGCTTGTCACTGTGTATCTAAATTATATAATAACTGTAAAAAAAATAAATCCAGATCCAGGCAGTAAATGACCTTTGGGAAGATATTTTAATTAAGCAAGTTGGCTATGCATGTTTCCTCGTCAATTCTCGATAAGCCTGACCTGTATAAGAGCACAGGGCAAAGGAAAAATGGCTGCTCTGTTCACTTTGCTATATTCACTGCACATGCAAAGGAGACAAATGAATTAAAAGCAAGAATGGACAGCAGCAGATCCAGAGCTTCAATGGACCCTCAATTATGCCACAGGTTTCAGCTGGTACTCAGTGATGGGATTAAGCCAGTTTGTACCACTTCAGGAGAACCGGTTATTAACTTTCTGAGCAATTTGGTGAACTGGTTATTGGAAAAAATCATTAGGGCGGAGAACCGGCTGTTAAATTATTTGACTCCCACCACTGCTGGTACCCATCAGTGAAGTTAATATTAGCCTTTTGAGATAGTTCAAATAAGAAACACAACTATGAATACTAACTCTATCTTTATTGAAAGGTTACATTAACACAATTTTGCAAGTCTGAAAGTATTTCTTTCCTACTTACCTTTTACTCGCTAGAAAACTAGGGAGGGTCCCTTCTGAAATGCTCCCCTCCCCTTCTATGAATTAAGATATTTTTACATGATAGTTGTCTTTAGTCTGTAGCTCTTTCTCTTGTCTCCTAAGGTCATTCCCACATATTATTACACAATGTCAAATCTTTTAGAGCTAACGTTCAGCAATGAATACTGATTGCCTTGGTTTATATACTGGAGGACAAGGGGACTAGAACTCACAGTCTCCCAATTTCCACTCTGATGCCACAGTCTTACACAAAAATAGTATCATATGCTAACTTTCTGTTTCTATCTATGTACTTCAGTTTCATGGATTACTTTGTATTGCTTACATTGGTAAATCAATACATTAAAGCAACTTTTACTGCACAAAATTTTCCTCTCTATCCCACAATGCCAAGTGACAACTCTGCATATTATGGAGTTTCTGCACAATATGTTCATGGTACAAGAAATGCTCCTGAAGTTGGCATTCAAATCCTAGCACTTACACATAAGTAGGCTTCATATGACTAGCTCAAAGGCATATGGTGAGTTTTCTGACCAAGCGACAGTATGAACCCAATTTGATCTTCTAATCACTATGATATACAACTGGGGAGCAAAAATGTACAAATTTAGTTACAGCTCCAGCTCAAGCAATCAACATATTGCTTTGTTCATCAGCGGAGGTGAAGAAAATGAAGATTCTTAGAAAAAGTATTCAACACTGCCTTCCATTTTCATGCTCTTGATGAACTTGTTGTTTTTCAGGTTATTAATACAAGCTAGAACTAAACAAATGAGTGCATAAATTGGCAGAAGTAAAAACATTTCATGATAAAATTGTATATATTTGACTGTTGAAGTCATGTACAAGGATTCTACAACGTGATTGCTGTAAATATTCCACTAAAAGCATGGTAGCAGTAAGAATCTGTTGAGATTCTCAGTCATCCAGGTCATGATTGTCCCAAATCATGGAGGCAACTGGACTTTCTTGTTTTTTTCTTTTGAAGATGTTTCACTTCTCATCCAAGAAGCTTCTTCACTCTGATAGGATAGTGGGAAATGGAAGGATTTATATTCCTTCCAGACAGTTGGTAATTTGCATCCTTTTAGAGTTGTTGAAGCGCTTGGGGGCTATCTGTGTCATCAGGGTCACCTGAGTAGTGTTCCTGGTTCTGCAATTTTTCCTCTGGAAATCCATTCCTACTCCCACACCATTCAAAGTGTGTTGATTACAAATTGAGCATATGTACTGCATGGTGGAGCAGTATATATGAACTGGTCAGACTAGCCATATTTCATCATGCTGCCATAAACACGAAGTGTTCTTGTATGGTTATAATAGATTCATCAAACAGAGGAAACTATATAATATGTCCACTGATCTTTAATTATTTCAGGTGATAATCATTCTTCCATAATTGGTTTCACCAAAATTGGCTTCACCAAACCAGTTATTTCTGAATTATACTTCTGTGGGAGTTATTTTTGTAAAGGAACAATTATTATGCTTTTTCCATCTATTCCCCTGCTCATTTAAAATGTGCCACATGTTCTGAAACTCTTTAACATTTTTAATTGTCAGGAATCCTTGAATATATTATAATGGCAGTCTATGATCAGCTTTTGTCAATTTGAAATTTGTGCAGAAAACATTCAACATTCTGTGCTTTATCTGGACTATGCTTTGTCAAGCAGCTATTTTGTTAAATCAGTATCTAACCTTGAGAGGGCTATCAGATTTAGTACTTATAAATATGATAATCTCATTAGTTAATGTAACATTCATCTAAACATTTCATATTTGCCTTTCACATATTTTAACTGAATTCCCCTTTTCACTTAATTTATTTAAAATATGACCAATCTTCCTATTTCTGTAAATCCAATTTTTCAATTAATAGAACAAGAACTGCTTTTGAACTCAAAGTGCAGAAGACAAACAAATCAACAGATTTGCGTATTCCTTCTCCTGTATGCACAATGTTCAACGTACTAGTTGATGCCAAGAAGCAAACTGCTAAACTTTGTATTCTGAATGGTGGGCAGGAGGTAAGACAATTCCAGCAGTTGGGAGTAATTTTATGCCAAATGCCCCCCATATATAAATATGTACATAGACTGTAAATTTCATTTTGTCCACATGATCAGTCTTTCTTCACAAAATACGAACAATAATTTGAAAATGTGATTCTGCTTAAAACAATGAAGATTGATATGTGTCATGATTTTCAGAAATGCGATGATAATTGGTAACCAATTTTTAAGACAAAAGGCCCAGATGTTCAAAAATATCATATTCCATTATTTCCTGAATGCCAATGGATTTAGAGTTGGATTTGGTGATGTTAGTTTGTCTACTGGCAACTAGTTCATCCCCACAAAAGTTACCATATTTACCCCAGAGGAAGATGAATTATTTTCCCAAAAAATTACCTGGGTCAGGTGGAACATACAGAATAGAAAAAGCTCTTGAAAACAAAAACACTGAGCATAAGTTGTAGAGGCCTATGGATACAGCTGCTAAAAGTAGCCAATAGTCCTTTTTCTAACATTGAAATGGGGATTTCTCTGTCACTCTCTTCTTTCCTTCCCTATCTTTTCTTCTGCTTTTCCTATCCCAAATTTTGTTTTCCTTTCTCTTTCATGTGCAATTATTGTCCCTCTTTTCTCACCTTTGTTGTGTTTGATTCTTTTTTGATGTTTTTGCTGGATGAATTTTGTGTCCGTTTCAGTATTTCAGATATAAGAGTGGTATGTGTGAAAGAGAGAATGGTGTGGGTGTATGTATACAATTAAATAATTTAATAAATGAGGAATTTTATATTAAATTAGTAGCTATTAGATAGATTGATGGAGAAGATGGATAGGTGATTTACTTACTTTGTTCCTTAGCCACCCGTCTTGTAAACTTGCAGGATTCTCTTTTTTTTTAACCTGAGAATGGAATGGAATAGGAGTAGAATAGAATAGAACAGAACAGAACAGAACAGAACAGAACAGAACAGAACAGAATAGATGGAAGGGACGTTGGAGGTCTCTAGTCCAACCGCCTACTTAGATAGGAAACCCTATACCACTTCAGATAAATGGTTATCTAATCTCTTCTTAAAATCTTCCAGTGTTGGAGCATTCAGAACTTCTGGAGGCAAGTTGTTCCACTGATTAATTATTCTAACTTTCAGGAAATTTCTCCTTAGTTCTAGGTTGCTTCTTTCCTTGATTAGTTTCCATCCATTGTTTCTTATCCTGCCTCAGGTGGTACGTGTGTGTGTATATGTGTGTGTGCATGCACACAGGGGTGGGCTGCACATACTGTAACAACAGCCTAGTGCAGAACCGAAAATGTGAGCACGCATGCGCATGCCCCCTTCCCATGTGCACACGCCATCCACCCTTGCACACGACTGCAAAAACACAGAGATTTCCTGCATGTGGCATCTGAGTAGAGTAGATGAGGTGCAGAAAGCAGTTGGGCGGGGCGAGTGAGCCAGATATATAGGACGGGATAGCGGGTGGGTGGGGCCCAGCTGGTGATCAGAACTACTGGCAGAGCCAGTCTGAACCGGCAGCAGCCCACCACTGCATGTGCGTGTGTGTATGCCTGTGTGTATGTGCATTGCATATATGTATACCTTCAAACTAGACTGTATCATATACGTATATGTGTGTAAGTCTATGCATAATGGTTATCTTTTGAGAACTGAACAAAATTTCATTTTAATGTATGCTGATTACTATACATTTAAAGTGACAATAAAGTTTTTATTCTATCCTATTCTATTTTACTTACTTACTTAATATAAATAATAGAGTTGACGGTTGCAGGTCTTCTAGTCCGACTCCCTATACCCTTTCAGACAAAGAGTTGTTCAATCTCTTCTTAAAAACCTCCAGTGTTAAGAGCACTCACAACTCTTAAGTTGTTCCACTGATTAATTGTTCTAACTGTCAGGAAATCTCTCCTTAATTCTAGGATCATGACTCCTGTTTGACTCCTGACAAGAGGGGGGGAGTGTGAGCTTTTAGTGTTGATTTCAGATAGAATTGGAAATACTATGTTGGCAAGCTGGGTGTTTCCACATGAGAGATTTTTCATGAATATTATTTTTTTCCTGAATATTCTTAATTTGTGGATGATTGTCTTAAATTCAGGATCATCTTCCTTTTGAGTAAATTCGGTCCTATAAATATTTGAAGTTTGAAGTATTACATTTCTAAAAATTATTATCCTTCATTTTTTTCATATGATGAACATGCATGTTCTTTAGTTTGAGATATATTTCACAACTCTCCTGCATTATATCTGACTAAGATTTCCAAGCTTTAGGGGAGGGGAAAGGAAATCACTTTTTCAGTGTTTTTGCTATGCTAGACTACAAGTTTCCATCATCCCCATCACCAAAACCAACAGAAATTGCATTGCCTTTTCAGTATCTTTTTTTAAAAAATTCCATTGTTTCCAGTTACAGTCATCAATGGCAGTGAGAAAATTGAAAACACCAGAAAAAATGGTGTTTCATATTGGTTGGTGTAAGTTTTGGACATAAACAATCTGAGAAGAAAGACTATTTCTTCCTTTTTAAGAAAAATAATTAATTTAAAAATTAGGAGTAAATTACATATTGTTGGGTATACAAATGAGTTATGAGCAACAACAAAATTATAGCTGCAAATAGAGGAGTGTCTTTTCTTGTAAACCAATCCCCACAAAATAACAAAAAAAGGCCATACAAAGGACAAATGCTTCTATAGAATAGGAGATGGAAATGCCAGAACTTGCTTCCTCCAAGAAGCATTGGTAACCACCAAACCAATCAAAGTACAGCTTCTTCACAATGCTACAGTACCATACTCTTACTTTGCAGCAAATTCTGCTATTTATGTGCATTTATTTTTGTAGCCATCTTTGTTGTATTTTGTCTTTATTTAAACAAGCTTTTCATGATGTCTGTTAAGATTGATGTTTCCTATATTATTTTATAATTATTTTCACATTTTTTTCCTCCATTTTCTTCTTTGGGGGGGGCTTTCGGGGCATCAACCAGTTTACAAATCAATGGGTAAGTTCATTCCTTTAAATTTTGTTTAAAGTGAAGTGTTTCCGTGTTTACTTACTTTTAAGTAGAAATTTCTGATTATATATCCTTAAACAAAATGAATTCAGGCCTAGGCTATTCAACAGAACCAAGAGTAGTTCAAGAGAACCATTTTTCCAATTGTTGATTGAGTAAACAAGATTTTGGTGGAAAGTCACATATATTTTTATATGAATATTAAAGAACAGAAGCCTTATCACTGTATTAATTGGACTTTTCGAAACATATCATACATTGCATTCTAAAGGATTCTTCTTAATCCTAAAATGGTTTAGTTATAATATCAAGGTTCAAGCTAATTTTTGTTTTTCAGCGAGAATGTCTGCAGTCCTTTTATTTCTTCGCCCATTTGGTTGTTTCTAAAAGGTCTTCTAATGTGTTCTCTATGGAATGTAAAACGAGACACGTTTTACAATTAAGCAAGTACCTATTTGGAGTTGAAGGAAAGAATAATCTTCCTTTTGGATAAATATGGTAAATGGGAAAATAAAAGCTTTCAGCTCTCCTTTGCAACTTTCAAACAAAATAACCCTTTCAAAACAGTTCAGCTTTTCATTAGTGCTCTATCTTCCACTCTCAAACCTTCTCATTTTTATTAACCTTTCATTATTCAAACATTACAATTATCATTTGTGTCCCAGTGTCAATGGGAGACTTTGCTTTTGCTTCATCAGACCATCTATCTGACCATCAACATCTTTTATCAAATTCTTGTCATGTATTAATTAATTCTTTGTTGTAATTTTTTAAAAGAATCCAAAAATATTCCAATGTCAGATAATCAAATCAAAACTTTATTATACTTACAGACCAGCATACAGATATCAGATAATACCATCTACTCTACTTATATGTCACTATAGGCAAAGCAAGTTGTAGCTTTTCTTAGATTTAACAAGAATCAAAGCCTAATCTCAAAGAAGGAACCTATTAAACCAGCAGTAGGACTTTGCAAGCAAAGTAGTAGATCGAGAGGAGCAAAAATGCCTAATCAGTTTATTTGTACAGTAAAACTTGACAGCAAAGTCTTCATTTATAATTACAGTGTATATGGGCATTTTCTCAGAGCATTGTTTCTACTTCCCAAACCCTTTAAAACCGACAGCTCTTATTACTTCTGATGTCATGGAATGCTAAAATACAAGACAATCAGTTTTCCTACCAATAGGTGATAGGACTAATAGGAGCATGCCACTAATTAATTCACTAATTATAGTGCCCATAAAATGGATATAAAATTTTAAATTGCTATAATTTAATTTAAAATTGATATAAAATCAATTTATATATTATGCCCTCCACCCAATTTGACATTTTCAAAGCCTTTATGTGTGTGTGGGGAGCATTTATGAAAGGGTGAAATTGCACAGCTACCTAGCTATCATTCCTTCTGTATTAAAAAAAAATCCCATTGAAACCTGTGAATATGATATCATACCATCAACTTTGCAATTAGATACATTTCCTTGGCAACTGTTGAAACAACAACAAGGGATGAGTTTTGAACAGCAAGCATTGGTACTCATTGTAAGGACACCTTTTGACAACTACCATTTCTACTGCACTAAATATCCAAATCCTTCAGTCTTTCATGTAACAGAAAAGCAACAAGAATTAGAAAGCCATCCAGTCTGGCAATATACATACAACTCTCTCATTGCAGACGGGGAAAAGAAAATACACCATTTTCTACTATTATTACAATCTTGACCGTGATTATCCAAGTGACAGTTGTAACTGTGGGTTACATTATAGCATATGGAATTTCTTGAGATCACATATCTTATGAAATGTTGGACTTAGCAGAGCTATAGGGCCAGTACATCTGAAGGTCAGGAGTCAGGGAAGGTTGATAGCTTCAGTACTAGAAGAACATCATGGCTTCAAAATCGAAGGGACTGGTTTGGACAAAACTCAACAGCACTTTTTCATGTGGCTGTTGATAAAAATAGGATCGCCCACATGATTGCCAACCTCCAATGATGGATATGGCACAAGAAAAAGAAGATGTTAGCTTCAGTAGTTTGCCTAGGTAAACCAAGCACTGAGGATAGTGTTTAACACACTTTTCTTAAAAGTAGCTAGTACATATATTTAATACTTAAAAAAAGAGAATAAATTGCCTTCAAAAACCCTAAATTTCAGAAGACTATGGACTCTTTACAAAGTTGAGAGAATGTTTAGACTGATGCTGGCAGTTCTTTATTCAAAGCATTATGCTGTTGCTGATTCATATAGCCTTGAACCATTAAGATAGGGTTAGTCTTTATAAGACACATTTTTTGTGAAGTGGGTTCCTGGAGCATTCTTTGCTTTCAAACAAATGTTCTGATGGAAGAATTACTTTTTGGAATGAATATATGTTCAGAATAAAAGAAAGAGCCTTTGCTCCCACAAACTGCAGGATGGATGCTTGCTTTATTATGATGAAAAACAGAATGTGAAAATCTTTCAGATTTAAAATGTGTTCCTTAAAGAAAATATTTTCATTGGTGAGAAAAAAGCAGTAGTAGAAAAATGGAGAGCAGCAACTGATTTAGTTATTATATATTTTATGGTTGAGTAATTTATTGCAATCCTTCAGGTTTTCTGATTAATTTTTATTTTTTACCCGTGTTAGAGCAGATTGTATAGGAATTGTATAACCTGCAGCTCACTTCACTCTTAAAAAGGTTCTTTGAAGAGCAAACAATTGGCCACTCATTTTATTTCTGAAGAACATAACATGTGAATGAGAGTTATCAGACAGAAAGTGGTTTATTTACTAAATCTTCTCATCTTGCTTTTGCAGCTAAATCAGCCCTTTGGGGGTGAAGGAATACATAGGCCACCTTAATTACATAGAAGACAAAACATATCTTTCACATTCCTTTCCCTGAATAAGACCTTGCTGCATTTAAATAATAGCCCTATTAGCTGCTTAACTCAAATGCATACATTTGAAAATTTTCTGGATATTGTATGAAAGAAAGTAATTTGTGGGTAGATCATTTTCAAGGTTTTGTTTTTTTAATAATTTTAAGTAATTCTGATCTGTCAGTTTTTGTACCTTTGTGCAAATAGCATTGTGCTCATTTAATATATTAATGCTATTTTGGTTTTCTGAATCACAGCAACAATACCATTCCAAAATTGATGACTTGATTGAAGAAACCATGAAGGAAGTAATTTCACTTCTTGTTTCAAAGGTAAATGTATCAATTTTTTTTCAGAAAAATTGCACTTGGGAGAAAAAGATAAATATCGTATTTGCTTTTTATGGAAAAAATGTTTGATATTTTCCATGTTCCTGTTTTTAAAATAAAATAAGGTTAGTGACTAATACTCCATGGGATCATCAAGATACTTATAGGTGTAAATTGGATCCCAATTTGAAGAAATCTTTTTATGCAATACCTATTAAGCAGATATTATTTTCTTATCCTTCATGCTACAGTGCCTTAATTAATTAACAGCATTTAATATGACTACATTTTTACTATTCCAAGATCAGATTTAATTAGATAAAATAAATTCTGATTTGCTGCATCTTGCAGTGAAGGAAAGTATGTTTTCAGTTTTTTCAAAAAAAAATTGAAGCCTACTTTTACTTACACATTTGTACTTATATGAAAAAGTTCAAAAAACATTGGCTAATCAGAATAGAGGAGAGGAGAGGAGAGGAGAGTGGGATAGAATAGAATAGAATAGAATAGAATAGAATAGAATAATAGGGAATAGAAGGGAATGGAATGGGATGGAATAGAACAGAACAGAATAGAACAGAACAGAACAGAACGAATGAATAGAATAGAATAGAATAATAGGGAATAGAATGGAATGGAATAGAATAGAATAGAACAGAACAGAACGAATGAATAGAATAGAATAATAGGGAATAGAAGGGAATGGAATAGAATAGAACAGAACAGAAAAGAACGAATGAATAGAATAGAATAGAACAGAACGAATGAATAGAACAGAACAGAACAGAACGAATGAATAGAATAGAATAGAACAGAACGAATGAATAGAACAGAACAGAACAGAATAGAATAGAATAGAATAGAATAGACATTGGAAGTCTTCTAATCCAACCCCCTGCTTTGGCAGGAAACCTTATACCATTCCAGACAAATGGTTATCCAACATCTTTTTAAAAACTTCCAGTGTTGGAGCATTCAAAACTTTTGGAGGCAGGTTGTTCCACTGATTAATTGTTCTAATTTATAATTGAAATTTCTTCTTAGTTCTAGGTTGCTTCTCTCCTTGATTAGTTTCCCTCCATTGCTTCTTGTCCTGCCCTCAGGTGCTCTGTGTGTGTGTGTGTGTGTGTGTGTGTGTGTGTGTGTGTGTGTGTGTGTGTGTGTGCATGCATGCGTGCACTCATGCGCACTCGTGCACATGCATTTTTTGATGACATTTTCATGTTAGGTATCCATTTTAAATCTTGAGATATTATAGAATCTAGAAACTTGATACTCTCTATTATTGGTACTGTGTTGCCTCGTATTGTAAGAGGTGGTAGAATAGGAGAACTTCTCCTAAAATCTTCTATCATTTCTGCAGTTTCGAGTGTGTTCAGTTCAAGATTGTTTTGACTGCCCCACAATCTTTCTTGTTTTAAATGTTGCTATTCAGTTTCTTTGCTTGTACGTAGTGTACACCCTTTAACTAATTCTAAGGTTTAAGGATATATGAAATAATGTGCGTGCCGGTGGGCTGAGAGATAGGAGGCAAATGACAACACAAATATGATATCATAACAGAAAAGCTGCAATTGATATTGTTCTCATCACAATTGTTATAGGCATTGCTACAGGATGGTTGAATGGATGGAATTAATTTGATTCTTGGAGTGAAAAATAATGAATTGCACTGGATATGAACGATTGTAAATGTTAGAGAAAAGAACTTACCTGTTTTATTAAGTGCAGTTTTGGAGTCTGTCCATAGCCAAAAATGAAATGAAAGTGAAAGTGTTAAGGTAGCCAACTTCAAAGAGCAACTTTGGAGATGCTCTTGTGTGAAAGAGTGAACACCACAGCTAATTCCATGTACTTAAACCTTATGAAAAAGGAGAAGAGGAAATTTATTCATGATTCAATACAACACAAAGTATTAATTTATGGAAGGAAAACTCTTCAGTATACAATGGGATCTTGTGTCAGTGAACACAAGCCCTGGGCCAAGAAGCTTGTGGAATTCCTTGTTCAGGAGTTATTATATTCTGCCCTATGAATGCTGAGTTTTAATTTATTAATAAATTTATTTAATTTATTTAATTTAATAAATTTAATTTAATTTATATATTTAATTTATTTAATTTAATTTTTATTTGTAGTAAACTTACTGTTTGCCCCTCTAAACAAAATAAAGGTGCAAAGCACAAGAATGGGGCCCACCATTTTCTCTATTCCATAGGAAGAATATGAGCAAGAGTTTTTCAATGCATTAAGATTTAAGTTATTTTTGCATTCAATTATATATGATCTTAAAGGGAGACTTCAATAGCATTAAACTTTAGTTTTTCATCATTAAGAGGTAAAAAGATTTTAGGACCAAGAAATGACAATAGGTCTGTGTTAAAGTATAATATAAAATTGGAATCAGTTAACTACTCCTTGCTTT
Organism: Laticauda laticaudata; assembly: GCA_004320025.1. Taxonomy (NCBI): domain Eukaryota; kingdom Metazoa; phylum Chordata; class Lepidosauria; order Squamata; family Elapidae; genus Laticauda; species Laticauda laticaudata. Next base: position 25,327 of record BHFT01034425.1, on the reverse strand, counting down.
GTCATAAATCAAATAGAACTTTTTTTTTTCTAGATTTCCAATTTACTTTAAAACCATGATACTTCATTTTTGCTTTGTGTACAATATGTTTTGATTTGATGATTAGCACTCCCTTTGCAAGTTTTTCATGACCATATTTTCATGACCACTGGTCAGGCAGAGACAGTGGTTCACTCAAAGCCATTCAGTGAGCTTCCATGGCTGAGAACAGACTTGAATCCAGATTTACCCCAGTCTTACGCATCTTCACCATGAAATAGAATTATTCTAAGTATTGGGATAAATGTTGTCAAATGTTAACTTTAATTTGGCAAATTAAATTCAAAAAATAAAGCAATTCCAGAAATTCCATTTGAACTCGCGTTTTGAAATAATTACTCTTGAGAAAGATGAGGACTTAAAATATATACCCATTTACTTATTATCCATCTCATTTCTTCTTCTGTAATGATCCTTATGATGATATATAAAGAAAGATATAATAAGGAAGAATATGTATTAAATGTATAAAGATATAAGAAAAACAGAATAAGATGTGATGATATAACTCACTATTATCACTCTGTTAAACCATTAGAGTCTTGGATTCCTGCAAGGTGAGACTTTCAAATCCTTACAGAGAACAAGAAATATGACACTGTTATGACACTGTTAGAGTGGCCATTAACAAGATGCCAGATGGAATTTTGTCCTGTCTTCTCACTTATAAGATGCTCCTATGTTCTAGGAATGTGATTTAGATGTCAAGTAACTACTCTTTAAAATACTTGTAAGATTAGTCCTTCTTTTGTTATAAACATTTTGCATTTACTGTGACAATGAGTAATGTCCTCTAAATATAAATATGAGAACAGTATTTTTTTAAAAAAACACTATCTTTACAGTATAGTTGCATGGTGTGATAAGGCTTTCATTATTGTTTGTATCACATATAACTTCTAAAATAAGAACATAATTGTTGACCTATTTAATTTGTTTAAAATAATTGTGTTGATAATTTTAGAAGTTGGACTATATTCTGAGTCTAAGTACACATTCTGATTAGTGGACTACAAATATGGCTTTTATTACAAAGAGGAAATAAGAAAGGCAAAACATGCTTTCTCTTAATATTTTATACTCAAAGAGAGAAGTATAAATAGTTCTATTTTAATTAAGAGTTTGTTGGGTGCTTGATGTTCTCTGAACTTGGTTATTTTCTTGCAGATGTTTATTGCCAATCTGGGTAATTTACATCAATGCTAGAAGGGAATGGTTTATATATTTACTCTCAGTTTATATACTTGTGACTGCTCTTTCAGTATTGGTGGGAGTGTTCTTGGTAGTTCCTTGATTAGATGGCTGTTTACAGTTAGCTTGCTTCCTTTATTGGGGTACTGGAATAAACAGTTCATTGCCAGCAAACAACACCTAGATAAGCAGAGTTTAACACCAAAATTAATACTAGGACAACAGTCAGGGTGTAAACAATACTCCAATCAAGAAATTACAAATAAAGAAGATGCACGACAGAACTGATTAAGCCTTTTCGCTTAATTTTGTTTGTTTGCTTACTTTTTCTTCATAAGCAGAAAATTGGAAAAGATTTGATGAAGAAACATGCATTGCTGAAAAAAAATTATTCAATAGCACATTTTTGTTTCTTCCTTTTTGACTATTCTACTAAACAAATTCCACTTCCTAATTAGTTCTTAATTTCACCCTAATTTGAGTTTATTTTATTATGCACACACACACACATACACACACACTTATGCATACACACATACACACACATATACACTGCTGTGTTCAGTGGTCCATTGTGGTATGTAGAAAAGTTTATAGATAAATAATGATTCATCTACATGGTGAACACTGAAATGAACACTAAGAGCGACCTGCCAATCACATTGCAAAGGCCACAGATAATACACAGTCAATAGTATGCTCTGAAATTGTCTGTGTTACAACCTGATTCTTTCCATATCTATTAGTCTGTAGCTGAACTAATCTCCAGATAGTGTAATGTCAAAAAATGGTAGGAATGATAACGACTGGAGAATACCAGATTGGAGAAGACTACTGCATGGTTATTTTATTTATTAAGATGGAAAACATGGGCCACCAAGCGTTTCCAATAATTCTCAACATTTGCTAGGTAGAATTCATGAAAGCTGAAATTCAGTGGATGAAAAATACATGCACAAACTTGACAGATTTTGAGGATTCTCCCATTGCAATTAGCCATTTGTTATATGTTGTTCAGATTGATTCAGTAAAAGCAGAGTTACTAAAAGGAAGCTTAGAGTGGTGTTTTCTTCTTTGGTTTTTCTTCGCGGTGATCACCTTGTAACAAAAGAAGAATAACACTTTCACAATGGCATTATCTGAATAGATTTATTCTCTCTCTCTCTCTCTCTCTGTGTATGTGTGTGTAGAGAGGGAGAGGAGAGATATTCCTTCTTTTAATGTTTATGCGTCATTTAATGTAGCTGGCTACCATTGAAACCAATGCAATATAACATTATACAATAACACAAGAGTTACATAAAAGAAATCACAACTTTTTTTAAAAACCATGAATATTACAACATCTATACAACATGCACAGTAGTAAACTTTTTCCAATTGTGCAAATAGTACTTTTACATTTATTTATTTCAATATTTATGAGGCCACTAATTCCAATTATGTGATTCTGAGATGAGATAAGTAAATATTCACCAACTGATGAAAAGTGACCTAGCAAAGCAGGAGGATCCTTAGTTGTTGTTCATATTAATGTTAAACAGAATCTCAATGGATTCTGTCATCAAAATTATTTTGTGTTGTCTGTTTTGTAAACCCATCAAACTAACCTAAGAAGTTAACAAATTATTTACATGTTTAATTTGCATTGTGTTGGATCTAGGTTTACTGGTGCTTAAAATTAAGATTACTAGAATTGTAGTATTTTAGCTAATATAATTAAGTCCATGACTGAAGCTCCATGGATTTCAGTGTATTTCCTCTGAGTCTATCACCAACACTTCGTTTTTTGTAATTCTGAATAATATGAGTATGTATATATAAAATAATTTGGAAATGGATTGAATCCCATTAATATTATTTCAATTAATACTCTTTAAATTTAATTAGATCTAACTAAGCTTCCAATAGAAGTGAATATATGTAGCTCAGAGCTGAATTATAAAGTCCTTACTGATCTCTGGGCTTGGCTGTTTGCCTGCAGATGTTTTATTACCCAGCTAGGTAACATTATCAATGAAACTAAGTGTGGGGTTTGCCCATTTTAAGTGTATGTGGGTTTCTCCTTGGTAGTTCCTTGATAAAGATACTGTTTTTTGCTGGATTATTTGGCTGTAGTTAATCCCTGCTCATCTGAGTGTAAGATTGCTGGAGAGAGAAGAGAATTCCTTCTTGGATTTTTTAATTGTCTCTTTTGAATGTAAATATGGTTTATCTCTACCATTCCTTACCATTTTAAAACTTGTTTTGGTCTAAGATGCTAACCGGGAAATGGGGACAAAGGTTCAAAGGTTAAAGACACTGAGCTTGTCAACTGGAAAGTTGACAGCACAGGTTTGAGACCCAAGCACTGCACAACAGCGTGATCTCCCATCACTTGCCCCAGTTTCTGCCAACCTAGCAGTTTGAAAGCATGCAGATACATTTCAATAGGAAGATAACAGCATTCCATGTACCTCAGCATATAGTCATGCTGGCCACATGACCACAGAAGTGTTTTCAGACAGTACTTGACATGAGAATTTCCTTGCAGAGGTGGGATTCAGCAGGTTCTGACTAGTTCTGGAAAACTGGTAGCGAAAATTTTGAGTAGTTCAGAGAACCGGCAAATACCACCTCTGACTGGCCCCCGCCCCCATCTATTCTCTGCCTCCTGGGTCCCAGCTGGTTGGCTGGGTCTTTTTTTGTTGCCCTGCATATGAGAATGGAGCGGGAAAGCAGGTTAGTAGAGGTGAGGAAGAACAGGATTTTGCAGTAACCTTCCCCTGGAGTGGGGAGAGAATGGGGATCCCTCCCCTGACATGCTTACCAAGCCACATCATGCCCACCAAGCCACACTCACAGAATCAGTAATTTAAAAAAATTGAATCCCACCACTGCTCCCTTGGGTAAGAAATGGAGATCAAACCACCCCCTAGAGTCAGACATGACTGGACAAGGCAAACTTTTACTTTTCTTTAAGATGCTAACAATTTCCCTCTTGAAATGGTAGTTGGATCTGTCCAGGTGCTGGAAGATTAAGGAGTTTTCATCACCCAAACTGGCAGGACAAGCTACTATATGTAAACAGGGGGAAAAGTCCACACTCACACAGATGATAGCAATAGTAATAGCACTTAGGCTTATATACTGCTTCATAGTGCTTTACAGCCTCTCTTAGTGATTTACAGAGTCAGCATATTGCCCCCAACAATCTGGGTCCTCATTTTACCAACCTCAGAAAGATGGAAGGCTGAGTCAACCTTGAGTCTGGTGAAATTTGAACCGCCAAAGGCTATCTAGTTTGGTAATGAAATGTCTGCAGGCAAACAATCAAGTTCATACAGCATCAAGTACTCCATACATCTAAGGCAGGGGTCTTCAAATTTGACAGCTTTAAGACTTGTGGACATCAACTCCCAGAATTCCTCCTCCAGTCATGTTAGCTCAGGAATTCTGGAAGTTGAAGTCCACAAGTCTTAAACTTGCCAAGTTTGAAGACCCTTGATCTAAGGATTTGGTAGTAGGTATTATCTTGCATAGTATATGAGCCATAAAAGGAAAGGTCTCCCCTCCCCTTGGCCTTCTGCAGCTGTTTAAAGTAATTTCAAACCCTTTTACACATTATGAATATTTATGCTGTGTTTCTTAATATAGTTTGTTGCAGTGCTAGAAGGTGTGCTCTCTAAATTATCAAGGTATGATGAAGGCACTTTCTTCTCATCAATACTTTCATTCACTGTAAGTACAACAACTATTGAATAACTATTTGAAAAATCTATTATGAGGCAAATATACCAAGTGATGTTTGTATTCTACTTTTACTTTTTCTAAAGGTAAAAGCAGCTGCAAAATATGTTGATGTTCCTGTAAGTATCTTTCTTTTAAATATGAATGCAATAAATTAATTGCTTTCTACTCAGTGTACTTTTCCATGTATTAGTGTTGCACTTTCTTTTAAAGGTTGATTATAGTTATATACCATGTACTTAAGCAGATCACTCTTGCCCCTAGAGGGTATTTCATTTCCCCTAAGCTACTACTAAGTCTCAAAGCAAAGCTTTGAAAGATTACTCTCAGTGTACTTTTTCAGTTGTGCAGGAGTGAGGATTGTAACCTAGAAACTGTGTCATGGGGGAAATATTGTCATTTTGGTGTAATTGTTCCTGGGCCTTGCTCACTAGAGTTTTCATGAAAGTGAACAGTTTATAATTATATTCTATGTCCATGGATATCTGTACAAATTATCTTATAATTTCAGGTATCCCTGTTGCATTAAATGAGTGTGTAAGATTCTCCAAGTGTGGAGCTCATATTTTTCAAGTGTTAAAAATACTAAAATGTAAATATCCTGTTCTGAATAGATACTTCTTTTCGGTTTATAGTCATACTCATTTTTTATGTTGTATCTTACAATATCAGGTATGAATTATGAATAACACAGTATAAAGAATTTGAATAAGTTTTTTTATGAATTTATCTATCTTTTTCCCTTGCCTAAACCTCTTTTGGACAATTCTGGGACTTACTGTTTTTAAACTCAGTGTTATGTAGCCAAATACATAAAGTATCAGGGCTTCAAATTAGGAAAATGCCATTTTTATATTTTAAAACATATTTATAAAATTTTAAATAGTAAAGCTTTTTTCCTATCTCTCGGGTAAATTTGCAGATCTGTGTTTCCTGTTTGTGAACAATCTTTTCTTTTTCTAATTCTATTTTATTTCAAGTTGCAATTCATAGAGTCGAAGTTCTGGGTACTAGATATTATGAGATGCCATTCAGAAACCTGTTTTTATCAATGATGGTATACCATTTTTTCAAACAATAGTACTGAAATTCCATGTTCAACTATGCAGATCAATTATTGTTTCTTTAATGTAAAATTATGTTGACTTCATTTGAGACGGTATTATCTGTCCCTCTGGAATATCAAAGTCCAAAATATAGTCCATGGCACTGGCTATTCTTAAAGTGGGCCAGATATACGTGGAACAAAATCTCAGGCTGAAGACAAAGGTCAGAGTAACTCCAGGATCAAAGGAGGAAGTGATGGAAAAATAGCAGATAGAAGTCAGCTTTAGGTTTGCTTTAAAAGTAAGGGCAGCTCAAAGCAGTTATATGTTGTTCTTAGCATTTGCCCTGCTTGGTTGCAGGATCCACCTGTTTTAAATTTATATTCACCTGTTCTATATTGCATGATGTGACAAGAGGTTTCATTTTTCAATCACCTTATTACAAAGCCTAGTACCAGTTAGGGCTGGGAGAAAATGACTTCCATGCCTGAGGGGTGATTAGAATCTGTATTTTCTTGTTCATTGGCCAGCATCATAAACACTACACAACATTTGCTTTTTGAAAGCAGCTACATCAAGTGGGGTGGGGTGAAGCAGAGATCAAGATCTAGGTCAACATGCACAGTGGAACTGAGCTGGGGTGATGGCTCGCATGCCCAGAGAGAGGGCTCTACGTGCCAGCTCTGGCAGGTGTGCCATAGGTTTGCCATCATGGATATAGTACTTCACAACTCAAATTAGACTGAGGGATACTGGTGCTCTCTGAGGTTGGTTATTTCTTGCAGACATTTCATTATCAAAACTAGGTAACATCATCAGTGCTAGTAAGGAATGGGATTTGCTCTCAGTTTATATTCTAGTGGTTTGCCCTGTCAGTGTTGGTGAAAGTGGTCTTGGAGTTTTTTTGGTTGGGCTGTTTACTGTTAACTTATTTGGCAGTTCCTTGATTGGGATATTGTTTATTCCTTGATTGTTGGTCTGATGTTAATATTGATGGTGTTGATTGCTGATGGGAAGGTGTTTTGGTCTTTTTGTTCCCTTTTTGGCTTGATTTTCTCTTTTGCATAGTATGTAGATGTTGTTTATGTCTATGTGTCTATTGATGCCAGTTTGTCAAGAGTGCCAGGGTTTCAGGAATTCTCTAATGTTTTTGGATTTGGCTTGGTCTAAGATAGTCACGGTTTCCCAGTTGAAACTGGCTAAGTTTGTCCATATGCTGTAAAATTAGTTTCATCAAGTCTTCTGGCTGCTAGTTTGTGTTCATGGAAGCGTTCTGCTAGTCTTCTGTCTGTTTGCCCGACATAGTGGTTGTGGCAGTCCTTATTTAGTTAATAAATGTAAGTTATTGCAGATGACTCCTATTTTTTCTTCTTCTAGGACTGCTGAGTCTTTTGGTTTACTTAGGATATTTTGGAGGGCTTTAGTTGGTTTATGTACTACACCAATTCCATGTTGTAGAAGTCTGACAGTGAGAACAATCAACCAATGGAACACATTGCCCTCAGCAGTTGTGGGAGCGCCATCACTTGAGACTTTCAAGAAGAGATTGGGCAGCCATTTGTCAGAAATAGTTTAGGGCACGGGGTTGGACTTGGGCAGGGGGTTGGACTAAATGACCTACAGGGTCCTTTCCAACTCTGATTATCTGTGATCTGTTAAGTCTCAGGTGATTTCTGAGATCTATGGCAATGTTATTATTTTTACTTTTATTCTTTTTTGTGTTAGTTGTGCTATATTGAGTTGACTGTCACTTTTTGATAAAGTTGCATAGATACCCATATAGATCAGGAATGTCAAACTCATGTCAACACAGCGGCATCATGTGACATATCGGGACTTTTTTCCCCTTCGCTAAACCGGGCATGGGCATGGGCATGGGCGTGGCCAGCATGTGACGCATCTGACCCATGGGCCAGAAGTTTGACAGTCCTAATATCAATGATCTGTTTCCTTTTTAAGGTTTCAGGAATGCTGCAATGTGTTTGTGCTCTTCTAAATAGATAACTTATACAGTTCTCTTGTGGCTTATTACTTTGATATTGGAACACTTGACTGGATAATTTGGAAAGAAAAGATGCTGCAGAAAAATAGTACTTTGTACTCTGTAACTCAGCTGTCAGATTCTGTAAAGAGTTCATACATCACTTCTTCACATTCACGTGCAGACACAAACCTGATCTTGTATGTTGGGTCAATGCTAATATGCTGTATATGGTTGGAATCCAACAATTCTTTTTGAACAAGAAGTTGCCATATTCAGGATTTGAACCTTGTCACTGTAGCAAGTGCATATTTGTAACTCTTGTGTTTAAGAACACAATTTGCAATATTAATTTGGAGCAAAAGATTAATATACTTCTCCAAATCAATCCTTAATTGTCTATTTTAATTTGCCTTTTTAAAAACATAATTTAGCGAATAATACCCTTCACAACTTACTGTTTCATCAAAACTGTACATATGTATTTAACAATTATTTCATGATCTTTAGGCTTATCTTGGAGGTAATAAATAAGTATTCATTTTGTGATTGAATTTTGAATATCTGTTCTTCAAGAAAGTTTAGATCAGCATCCATATCCATTTCTGTCTTAATAACACTCCTGTCAGTTTTCTCATAAACCAGTAATAGTTTATTCCTTCCGCAGGAATGTAGGAAGTATTAACTTGATATGCACCCAGAAATTTGTAACTTTCTTTTGGAGACTTAATTCTCTGAGATTATGGCTAGATTGTAAAACATAAATGTGAATAGGAATGACTGATGTTTCTGTCTGTGTCTTGATCTTAATATGAAATAGTTATTTCTGTTCAATATTTTGCAGAATTGCACTGACTCTTTGGCTTTTTGAGAAAATGAAATAAGTAGGCTGATTGAAGTACAAATAATATAAATTTCATACCAACGCTAGGTTTGGAACATAATTTTGGCAATCATGGCAGAGAAGTCCTCTTACTTTTCATCTTCAAAGGGGGTCTTAGAACTTCCAAGACCTGCTGTGGCAACTTTATACATAATATTAAAACACCGGAGACAACAGCTTCAATTATTGTCACTGAGGATCTGGATAAGATACTTCGAAACTACTTGTTAAACGATCTGTTTCCTTGACTTTTACCTATTATGCCTGTGCTGTCCAGCCAGTATATGGAAATTGGACAGTTAGTTAGCAATTGTGAGTTGTCCCCTTAAGGAAATGCATCATGGTAAATGTAGTTAAGGTATCCTGGGAAATGTAGTCCATGTCACGTGACCACATCTGCAATCCTGATTGGTCACTAAATTAACCCTCAATGGGTTGGAGGAGGTTTCTTCACTCTTGCCTGGACTCACAGACTCATGGTAACTACTGCTACGAGATGGGAGGAAAGGGATAAGGAGATAACCATCTTTTTATCTACAAGACAAATATACAAAGGATTGGACATTAAGAAGAACTTCATCACAAATGTGAGTTATGAGGATACCTGATGAACCAATTATAAAGACTTTGTATGAATGTTTTGTTGAGTTTATCTATCTGCATCTGTACAGAAGACAAAATCTACCACTGTACGAAATACAGAACAGTAAAAAAAAATGGTTAATTTGAAGTACTGAAGCCCATCAGTATAAAGGCAGATAATTTGGATTTGTGATAAAGCAAAATAATATTGAAGCCAGGAGTGAACATGCAGTGCTAATCTAAGCCTGAATTCTCATCGTCTTTCTCTGTGGAAAAGAACCTTTTACATACTGTTTGGATGGTGAGAGGGGCTGGAATTCCCCCACATGCGAGAGACAAAGATAGTTCTTTCTGAGCCACAGAATTGCAAAACCAGTTTGAATTAAGGAATCCACCCACCCCTCTCCTCTGCTCAATTTGTCTTCCTGTTATCTCAGAGACTCCATTTGCATAACAAGGAGAGTCAGAAATTCCCCAGCTCTCCAAGGAAAATCAAACCTCTGTCTTAAAACCTTCTACAAATGCAATGAAAGAGTGTGACAAATCATGCCTGTTCTTATAAGTAAAATGAAAGCTGATCTTCCTCTGCTCATCTGGAAGGGAGGCAAAGCAGTAAAAAGAGGCCCTCTCCAGTCTGTTTACAATCTGGTATCCAAGTAACAGGGTCGTAAAAACAGGGTCCTGCCAGAGCCGTCTCCAGAGCAATGGGCACATTCCTCCCCCCTGAAGAGAGACATTTAATCTAGCAATGATTTTAAACAAAGTCAGCATCTTGCTTTTTGCTATCCTGCTGAAGTCAATTAGAATTTTTCCTTTAACAAAATTAGAAGCAATCTAAAAGCAACCACAGTGGCCATGCAACATACTAAAGCATTGTGTCTATGTAATCTTTCCTTCCAGCCTTCTCAATTGCCATTCAACTGCTAGCCTCTAGCACCATCTGGTGGTCAAGTAGAAAATCCCCCCCCCCAAAAAAAAACCCTTCTTCCCACTTTAACCCAAATGGTCAAGCATCGCTAAGAGACTTAATCTGTGTTTAGCAGCAGTGTTTTCCAGACCTAGCAAGTACCACAAACAGGCAAATTTGTGCTCTGCACCAAACATCTCCCAGACTTTGCAACATACCCCAAGCGGCCAAATTGTGTACTTTGTCTGCGTCTCCCACTCTTGCACTGCACGTCTCTAGTGGTCAACCACTGAATTTTGCAGAACTCGCTCAATTCAGCCACATGCATGCAACTCCATCTACATGGTCAAGTACTGAATTTTGCAGAAGTTGTTATGTTCAGTTACCTGCTTGCAGTGCACCCTAGTGGAAAAAAGGGAATTGCATGAAAAACCACTAAATTTTCCAAAAGTCACCTTTTACCAATTTGAAACATGGCAACTGCTTCAGCCATGACAGATATCTCTGATGTACCAGACAACTCGAATCCTCCACCCACCCTTGATGTACACGTGGAGCCCGGTGCCCAAAAACCAGTTTTAGATGTCCAACCCTCTGGAGAAGCCTCGATACCTCAGAAAGCCTACAACCTCAGATGGCATAGAAAGCTTACCTCATCCACGGTGGCACACTGCAGAGAGGATTAGGACAAGCAGTATCTCTGTCATGCAGACGCATGTACGGAGCTGGTCAGGATCTGCGTATCCATCGGAACACAGATGCTTGAGTGTAGGGAAGCCCATATTGCAATCTAGCCCACTTCTGAGACTGAACCCATACCTCAATGACAAGGAGGTACTGCAAGTAGGAGGTCACCTACACAAAGCAGAAATGGACTCAGCAAGCACCCCATCATCCTTTCAGCTAATCAACGTGTAACGAGGCTGTTAATACAACACTACCACGAATTAATCCATCATCAAGGCCGCCACTTCAGAGAAGGTGCCTTAAGAGCAAGTGAACTCTGGATCATAGGCTCCAAACGATGTATCACAACTGTTCTGCAGCCTTGCTTCCATTGTCACAAACAATGAGGTCAAACTCTACACCAGATGATGGCTGACCTACCACCCGAGCGCCTGAGTTCCGAACCACCATTCACCAATGTAGGCCTTGATGTATTCAACCCTTGGTCTGTGTCTGCTCGATGAACCAGGGGCGGTCAAGCTAACAGCAAACAATGGGCAGTACTCTTCACATGCCTCAGCATTCGAGCGGTCCATATCGAATTCATCGAATCTATGAATGCCTCTTGCTTCATCAATGCCCTGAGAAGGTTTCAAGCCCATAGAGGCCGAGTCAAGGTATTCAGATCTGACTGTGGAACTTACTTTGTAGGCACTTGTAAAGAACTACAGATGGCAGACAGCATTCGCCCTGACTCGCCATTCGACAGCTACCTTAAAGCCAACAAGTGCAGATGGATACTTAATCCTCCCCATGCATCTCACATGGGAGGAGCGTGGGAATGCATGATTGGAATAGCTCGTCAAATCCTTGATTCCATGTTGGCAAAAACACCTAAACTGACACATGAGATTCTCTCCACCTTTATGGCAGAAGTCGTGGCCACCATCAATGGTAGACCTTCAGTTCCAATCTCTTCAGATCCTGAGCATCCGACCATTCTCACTCCATCTGCCTTGCTAACTCAGAAGATGGGTGATTGGTCCATGCCGTTAGGGAACTTTGATTCTAAGGACTTGTACAAACAACAATGGAAACAAGTTCAACAGCTTGCCAACAACTTTTGGAAGAAAACTTGTATTATATTTCATATACTCTGTTGAAAAGAAAAAAAGAAACATCCAAACTATGATAACATTAAGTAATCATATTTCCTAAATCCTTTTGAAATGTTCTTTTTTCTTAAGTTGAGAAGTAATATTTGCATATATTTTACATGACAAATCATTCATGTTTAAAATATCATATAACAGAAAGCCCAGTTAATCAGTTTGTTTCAAATCATTCAGACCTATGTCTGAATGATTTGAAACAAATGAATCTTCTTCTTCAACCCTTTTTAATGATCTGGATGATCACTATGGTATACATTTTGTCAGGAAACAATTTCACATTTGGCTAAACCATTAAGGTAATAGTAAAAACAATTTACTCAGCATCAGCAAAAGCACCTTAGCAAATTGACTAATTGATGTTTTAGTCAATTGTTATTCTGGCAGAAGTAGAAAATTTGATCATTCTAGCAGAAATGTCTGATCTGACAAATGGTCAGGTAAAAAAATCCAGACACTGCCTGACATGTTCAATGAAATGGGTGTAAAAATATCCCTGTAAAAAAGGCAGCATGAAAGAACCTGTCTCTTTATCTCCCAGGATCAGATTTGATGAGTAAAATAAATATATTAATATCTGCCTACTGAAGCCAGAAACTTAAAGCAGACAGTGTTAAATTATAAAAATTCATTAAATTATCTAGCCTCTTTAAAATATAAGTAAAGTCTACTGCTCCAAATATTATTATTATCATTATTATAACTGGTTAAGATTTTTACATATTTTTGAATGCATTCTATATCCACTTTCTTTTAACATCTTGAATCTACAGTACTTAAATGACTACAAAATAGCTTAGATTTTGTGAGTCAGTGACTGAATAATGGAGGAAAAATATATTTTATATCCTAGTTTAATAAAATATAAAGTCGCTTTTTTGTGTGTTAAGGTAATTCTTTAAAATGTATATTGGAGCATTGGGAGTCTTCATCATTTTTTTTTTTAAAAAGCAATATATCCTTTTCATATAATTGTGAACATTTAGTAAAAAGGTTCAGTATGTCCTTCTGTATTTAAATCTGTTGCTTGCAGGGCAGAGGGAAGCTGTATAGAAAGGACCACCCTCCCCTCACCAGTGAATGGGAAGGGATGATCCACACCTGCGGATTAGGTGAAGCCACAGGAAGTAAGAGCCCCTAAAGCAGCATATAATTAACCAGAAATTTTCTGCCTCTCTCTTTGCAAATACTGTTCATCTCATCAGGTTAACAAGTGATTAACCTCAAGAAAAGGATCTACTGCTGTTAATTTCCTTGTTTTAAACTCTTTTTCTTTCTCTTGCTCGTGCCCTTGGATACCTGTGTTACCCATCAAACAGTATTCCTATTGTAAAATTTAATTTCCTTGTATTCTATTCAGTTTTTTTACATTTAGCTGTGTACAGTTTTGGCAGGTGGGTATGATCAGTCTGAAAGCAATGACTCCTTGCCTGAACATCAAATTCCACTAGAACCAAGTAAACAAAAAGCTGCATTTGAAATCTGGCATTTATTTATTAGATGTTTATCAGGCAAAATGATACTTTCCATTGTGCATAACTCTGGCCCCTAATTTTAAAAAAATATTAACATTAATACTGTTGAGCATTTGTGACAAATTAATATATTTTTAGCAACAGTGGCAACACACAACTTCCAAAATTTCTAGTCAATACTGCTAATATGATACAGATAATCTTATTGCTGCATAAAGAGTTGTGCAGTTTATTATTATGAAGTGGCATAAAATGCAAATATAAATGTAGACTATAAAGGTCAGGAAAATAAGATGCTCCCCTGGTGCCAACACAATTCAGTACAGTTAAGTCTTTGCCCTGAGCTTCTAACTCAGTGTTTTGGGTGATGACTAATCCCGATGCCAGTAGATACTTTTAAAGCAGTTTACTTCCAGTGTCACCAGTCAGAGTGTCCTGCTAACTTAACCAATATGACTCACATTCAGAATTGTAGAGTTGAAGAGACCTTTTAGCTCATCGCGACCAATCCCCTGCCCCACATAGTAGAATTAATAAATGTTTTTCATTATCATTGTATTCAAAAGAAGTGAAATATCCTAATTATATATTAGATTCTTTTAAAAATTCTTAAGGATATGACAAAGTTTCAATCCATATAGTACTTCGGGAGAGTACCAAATTCGGTTCATGCATAGCAGACACATTTATTTGTCAGTCTTAAGACTTGCATTGTAAAGAGTTGCAAGTGTGTGGAATGACACTTTGAAAAAGCAGCTTTAGGAACATGAAATTTGGAACAGAGAAACAGCAGGATGTGAGCTTAATCCTCTTCCCACCCTTTACTTTCCATTACAAGCCTCTTTCCCCTATTCCAAACTATTTACTGTAGGATTCCAAATGTGCATTCCACATCTTTAGAACAGCATAGAATAGGATAGAATTCTTTCGTGGCCAAGTGTGATTGGACACACAAGGAATTTGTGCAAATGCTCTCCACGTACACAAAAGAAAAGATACATTCGTCAAGAATCATCAGGTGCCACACTTAATAATAGTCATGGGGTACAATAAGCAATCATATCATACTAGGAAACAGTCAATATAAATTGCAAGGATATAAGTGACAAAGTCACAGTCATTCAGTCACAAGCGGGAGGGGATGGGTAATAAGTAGTGATGAGAAGATGAATAGCAATAGTAATGCAGACTTTGTGAATAGTTGGACAGTGTTGAGGGAATTATTTGTTTAGCAGAGTGATGGCGTTTGGGAAAAAACTGTCCTTATGTCTAATTATTCTTGTATCTAGTTCTTCTGTTTAGAACTTTGCATGAGGAAATTATTTTTTATATTGAATAAGATTTTTATGAGAATGAAACATGGCAAAATTCAAAAGAAGGGGTTAGAGTTAAAGAAGTTATAAATATGTTCAGCTAGAAACAGCCATTCCCAAATGAGAACTGATTTACTATTTCATATCAAAAGGATGAATTTGAGGTTTTGATGAAACTATGTTTTGTTTATATTAGCCAGAATGAAATGATAAGGTCTGGTCCTGGCTACTTTATATTACCACACTTGTCTTTTCAGAAATAACAGATTAAGCTGGAAACATAAGAAGAGACCATGATCTAATTCCAGCATCCTGGTCTCTAGTCTGACCTCTGGTATTACTACTACAGGACACAGACAAGAATTGTACATTTCCAATAAGGGTCATTTGAAGCTTGTTGCCTTTCATGAAGTTTCCAACCCCCTCTTTACACATGCATGAGTAGAAGACTCCCAGGTCTAAGCTGAAATTAGCTTATTTCTGTAATATTAAATTTTGTTTAAACCAGATCTCAACAGTGGACCCTATTTTTTACTTACTTATTTAATATAGTGCATTCCATTTATACATTCCTTTTATAAAGCTCGCCAACTCACAAGTGTGATTCTGTGTGATTCTATCAGATTAAAACAGCAAATAGGATATCAAATGAAAAAAATCCTAAAAAACAAATTGTGCCTGAGGCAAATTCATAAATCCGCCTAAGCATTCATTAAAGACATCCAACAATATGACTCAGGGCCCAAGAAAAGAATCAGAACTTTCAAACAGCCATTCAGGTCTTAAGGAGAGTATGGAGACAGAGAAGACATATCTCCTTTTGGATCCCATCAGATGACATTTGTTAAGAGAAGGGACCAAGAATATCCTGTTTAGATCTTGTGAGATAGGCTAAAGTAATAAGAGATCAAAAATCCTGCAATAACTGAACACTGTACAATGTAAGACTTTATAGAGGACAACCAGCCCAGAAACATATTGGTAGCCATTGTGCGCATAGTGGTGAGATCACTGAGGTCATGTGAGCATGTGAGTACATCTCCACAAGGCCTCAGGCCACAAGCAGATTCAGGAAGAAAATGCCATGTGATCAGCAGCTGCCTTATGAAAGGCCAGGACAGGTGCACCTCATCAGTGGAGGGAAAGAGACAGTGAAGGTCAACTGGGTGGCAGGGACAGTGGACTGCAAGGCAGCCAAAAAGGCAGAGAAGGGGGGAAATAGGCAGGTGGGGACTCAAAGTACACACAATGATGATAAATGGCAGGCAGTCTAACAAGCATCTGAATTTTGGTCATGTGATCACAGGAGTACTTCAACGACTGTAACTTTGAGGACCAGACATAAGTACCATTCCTTCAACTCTGTTATAACTTTGGTTACTGAATGAATGGTAGTTAAATGAGGATTATCTGTGTAGGTAGTTCTCTATCTATGCCTGGAGCCAAAACTGGCACCACACTTGAAGTCAGCAGCCACATTTCAAAGAGAAGTGTCAAGACTGACTCACATTTTCACCTGTATTCTGCATCGCTCACAGCTTGACAAAGAAAAAGGAGGGGTGGAATAGAATACAAGGGGGAATGGCTTTCAAGCATCCCCATGGCACATTGCTTCCATTGCAAGGACACACTGACCGGATGTCCCAGCATGGCTGGCAGGTTCCCATAACAAAATGAGCAGAAGTGGATGTAAATAGACTGTGGGTGGCCTGTAAGGAAAGGGGGAATGCTTGCTTTTGAGCAGGAAACCCTGGTTTTGCTTCTTCTGTGCCAGTGTGGTTTATTCAATAAAGTTTATATTCTTGGCAAAATAATGTCCCAGGAGTTTGGTAAAATAATGTCCCAGTTTTTTTTTTCTGGATTCACCAGCTGGACAATTGACAAAAGGAATTCCACATGTAACCAACCAGATCTGGGTGAAACATGCCACATTAGCCTTCTCATCCAAGGTTTAATTGTGAATGAGGAAGTCCATGTCACAGACTGACCTGGCATTCAGGACTAAAATTACTGACAAGGCATTGGGCAAGTCCAGTCTCTAATGCAGTAAGACCACTTTCTTAAAAATGTTATTCTCATAGCACTTTTGAATGCTGAGCATCTAACTATACATGTAGTTTTTTTGCCCATATTTTGCTCAGTAGTTTAAAAAATATTTTACAGTAAAATGACTCATTTCCCTCCAAATGTATTTATTATCACTCAGATTTTTAAAGCACCACAATTGTTTGATTTGCAGCATTTTATTTTATTCTTTTTTTTTTGTAAATTTTATTTGAGTTTTCAAAAAGAAATACAAATAAAACATCTTTTTGAAAGTAGCGTGATCCCGGGTTACATTTCTTCGTACAGACACAAATTCAATTTCATGCTCATTTTTATGTTCAATTCCAAATCGCATTAATTACTGTTTTAATATTTTTCTAACCATAGCTTTCTCCCTTACCTCTTTTAATTTTCTTAATTTTATTTTAATTATCTCAATACTCAATTCAAATCATTATATTTATAAATTAACTTTTTTTTGTCTGTGTCTGGTGTTTCACCATCAAATTTCATTATTTATCTTTTCTCAATTAACAGTTTGCTCTTCTTTCTCTCTTCTTCTCTTTCTCTTCTCAACCTGTAAGTTGCTGATTGGAGTAATGACAAACACTTTTAATATGATATTTAATTTTATCCATCATTATACTCTTATTTAGCTTTCAAGTATATAACCCGGTTAAGTTCTATAATACAATGATTTCATTTGTCAATTGATACATAGACTGTAAATATCTTCCATTCGGGCACAGATTCGCTGCTATGGTGGTAACAAATTATCATAAAATAAGCTCAGATCTTCTTAAAAATTTACGATCACGTGATTAGTAATAAGGTAAATCACTAGACAGCCCCGCCACTAACGTCGAGTGATGAACAAACCTTTGACCTCTTACACACATTTTAAGGTACTTTTGTGACATGCTAAGACACATCTTAAAAGAAAAAAAAGGATTATAAATATATGTAGTTAAAACAACACACTTCCATTTCAATTCAATTCTTATGTATTAAATGTAGTTAAATTTGCTTTAAGTAATCTTAAACTTCTTTAAAAAATAACCATTAACTTAGTCTATTTACTTGTCTTACGGTGTTGTTACATTAACAGACTTTTCAAATGTAAATATCAATACTATCTAACAAATGGGACATGTATTAGCACTTTCCTCCATAAAATTAACAGTTCCTGCTGCCGTTCCGCCTTACATTCACTTTTATTTTTCATTAAACAACTACATTAACTCATTAAATTGTTCCGCTATCACGGCCTTGGGTGGGTGGTTGGGGAGGAGCAGCCCCCTAAACACACATGGGAAGTCCTCTTTCTGAATGACGGCCCGGAATTACGTTGGCTGCTGCCAAAGGGAGAAGAGGCCAGATTCAAGAACGGGAGAGGATGCAATACATACTACACGAAGACTAGATAATGAGGATCTGAAAGTGCTGGAGTTTGGGCTTGAGAGAGAACCGAGTTTATTCCATTTATCTGATTTAGGGTTGAGTACTCATGTTATTAGTGTAGTATATCAGAAGCGCCACCTATACATTTGCACACGATCGAGAAACAAAGATTACACGTAGGACCTTAAATAGGTAAGAACAGTCCGCCTTGCTTGGCACTGATGTTAATATATGGTAAGGCGAGCAATGTGTTTAAGAATATGTTTCTAAAATTAGTTCCTTCTGGAGTGGACTACTAATATAACAATACAATCTTAAGAACCCATGTCTACATACCTTGCATTTCGCGGAGGTGCTTCCTCCCAGGACGCTGAGTGTGGAAAGAGGGGAATGATAGAGAAAAACATACACACAACAGACGAGAAACACTTCCCAACGACTCATGTGGTTAAAGAGCTCGCAGTGATTTACACTCCCGTATACCGTGAATTACTGGCCTCATAGCACTGTGTCCACGTGCTTTTTTAATTCCTTTAAGTACCTCTCTATGGAATTAACTATCTTGCTTGTAATGACCGACCTACCAGAAAGGAAATCATCGCGAGACTGGTTTATCCCGTGAACTGGCTACAACGTTGCAGAGAGGCTTCTGGAAGAGGGATGATCAGTACTCACGAGGGCACCTACCGCTTGCTCGACATGAAGGTTGCTCATCCGCTCCAACAAATAAAAAGGTTTTGAGCCCTGCTCAAGACTTCTCTTTGCTTTGAAAAACGAAAATGTATCATGCGGAAACACCACCTACGATTTCCCCCGAGATGGAGTGAATCTGCAAATCTGCCTAACGCAGCCACCCTCTCACGATACTCCTCTCCGATCCGTCGTCTGCAGCAACGCAAGTCCCCTGCTGAGCACGCAGTCGACGTGCTCGTTGGCGTATTCTAGAGAGATATCCCATGCTCCTTGCTCTCTCTGTTACAGGCAGGTATTCTGTGAGCGTGCCGCGGGACGATGGGTGACCCCCCGGACCCTACATCGGCGCCACGGGGGCCACTCCCAAACAGGCCATCGTACTTAGTGACACAAACCCCGCAAGTGGCCCATTGGAGGACCATTTCGTGCACGTTTTGGAAGGACCCCGATACGTGCAGTTTGGGGAGGAAAACAGAGAGAACGGCAGCTTCCACCAATACACCCGCAGAATCCACCGCCCAGCTCACTCTCCACAGAAACAGAGCAGCATAAGAGCCGCGGAGGGAAACAGAAGTCACAACCTCGTCCCTGCTGTGACAATAAGAAACACGAAAGCGGACACGAGAAACAAAACGACGCACAACTGGACACGGAAGGCGGCGAAGCACGCGTTAGTAAGGCAGATCGCTATCGGCACGATCATTCAGGCTGAGTAGCGAGCAAATGCAAGCTCGCATCAAGACACAACGAGCATGATCTAAACGGCCCACAAACGTTCGTCCACGCCAACAGAAGACGGAGGTACCTATTCCTTCCTCACTCAGATATTAAGGAGATGGGTCTCAGAAGAGCGATGACGCTAGACGTATGCAAAAGGAACACATAGTGTGAATAACCTAGGGTAATTCAATGCCTGTAAAAAAGGGGAAAGCAACTCCCCTGGATCTCCAGTTTCAGTCCAGCAGCCCCGCGGGGGCGGGAATGCAGACCCTCATGTCTACCTCCTCAATAAGCTGGGCTCTTTGTAAGCTGCTTATCAGGAACTCTTCACCAGACACTCACATCCTGTTCTATAATGTCCACCAACAACCATGGATTGGTAACACCTCACCTCCTTTGGTAGCACCACACAGATAGCGTCTCCTGAAGCAATTGAAACAGTGCGAATGGGGCCCCATTCTACAGCGCTCCTCTTCAAGGGCTACGTTCTACAGGGGTCGCGAGGGTTCTGGCTTTACCACCACCACCCAGGTCGAAGGGATCACAAAGGAGGTGAGCCAAGAGGAGTGTCGTGTGCCCGAACGTGCCATGGATGCTAGAGCAGACAAGCCAAGAGCTCATCTCGACCTGTACATTAACCAAAGCAAGGCTCTAGGATGGCCGTGTACGGGCTAGAGCACTTGCGACACAGACAGAAACCACCTAGGGCGTCAGTCAGCGCCGCATTCCCATCCAAGGAACTTTCATGAGGATGCCCTCCAGCCATGTTTGATGAAGTTGTGAAGCGGCTGAGACGCCCAAGGTTGCCAAGCAGAGCCAACCAACTTCCGGCCAGCCTGGAACCCTCGGGCTCAAAGGTGGCACTTGACTTTGCGCCACCATGCCTTAGGACCCAGGGACATTCACACCTAAAGATCCATGACGGCGCAAGCTAACACTGGCTGGAGGGTGCCACAGCACAACCATCAAGCATTTGTGGTCAGAGAAGTGGTGGCAGGTCGCACCAATCTTCGATCCGGGAAATTATGAAGTCCACCTACCTGGACGAGTGGCCACTTGAGCTCCTCCAGTGCCCTTGGATGCCACCCCCACAATCTGAAGAAGGCTGGGCCAAGAACAATGGATGCAGACGCCAGTGGTGAGCACCTCAGTTCCTAGAAGTCGTTATCCACTTCCTTCCGCCCACAATGTTGGACGCCATAGATCGCAGGGCGGGGCAACAACAGGACAGCCCCCACTTAACAACTCACGTGGGCCTTGCAAAAGCTCCCAGCCAACTTCGTACCTCAGCTTCCTGGTTCCCCATATTATTTCAACTACAAGTGGCTTCTATTCAGGCATCATCCTCTTCGCGCTATGGTCAGTGCTTGACTAACAAGTTCATGTACATTCGATGCTTTCAGTCAACAGCGTCAGCTTCAGATTGCCCAGGTTTTCCAAAGACCTCACTAACAAGGCCCTCGCCAGTTTCAACATTTCTCGTCAAAAGTGAGGCGGCGTGGAAAATGTTAGTCAAAACTCATCATGGCGCTTGGCAGATCCAGACCGGGCCTCCTGCCGGGCAAAACCCGACACGCAAAGCAATGTGCCTACTTCATCATGGGGATGACCCGACTCGTCACTGTCGGCACGCACTCAGAAGCCTCATCTTCAAAATCCAATGAAGCCCACTACACTAACAAGGATGCCGGGTGCACTCCGAATGAAGCACGAGGCTGGTTAGATTTGGGCTAAGTATATATATCAATCTACAGACAGTTGTCAGCCCTGCAACAGACAGGGTGGTGGAGAACGTCATTTGGCATATGGCCAACAGGTTCCAGGTACTTCTACACCACATGCAAGCATCGCCCAGAGACCAGGTGAGGAGGAATCGTGGAAGCTTGCTCTGAATCCTGCAGCAATCTCATGCGCACCCGCTTACCTAGCTGGATGGCCCACCGCTATACCGCTACAGTCTTGCAAGAACAGGCTCTGGAACCTTCCAACAAGGCAATGGGTGACATGGAGCCTGAGAAGTGGAGCAGGGCAAAAACCTGATAGATACTGTGGATGTGCAAGAGCCCCAACAGAGCTTCAAACCGTGAAGGGGAAAGGAAGCAGCGCAACCTAATGAAACACTGGTGGCAGACGATTACCCAGCTGGAGCAGTGGAGGTAGGCAAGCACAAAGGATAAAGAGTGCCTGTATACTCGCGCCACATGCTCTCCTTCAAGCCTGTCTTCATCACACTGATGAGATTTGGGCCATGTAATGTTCGGTGGGGTGATTTCGCCGTGGCTATCCAATGAACAGGCGCCATTTAATAAACGAGTTGGTGTTTATGGTTGAATTATGTGTGGATGAATGATTACATTATTAGGGTGATAATAAAGAGGCCATAGGTGATGGCTACCTTTGAGGAGGGGTGGCACCATACAGTCCCACTATGCTTGAAGGCCACTCGGCACGCCGTTTATGCGGGCATCTTCACCAGGCACCAGCTTTATCTCAGCCAGCAGCACCTCCACAACCACATCCTGGGACCCCAAAGCGTAATTTTTTCACCTCCCCTGAGGCACCCATGGGCACAGCCTCCCGAGTTGCCACCACCCTGAGCTATTCTTAGAAGACTGCCTCAGCGAGACTGGGTGTGCCCACACAAAGCCCACTTTGACGCTCATATATTGTTGGCTCTTCTGTGAAAAGACACTATTGACTTGGGTCACTTCATTTTCTAAAGTTTCCCACAAGACTTTATTTAATGAAATAAATGAACCTTAAGTGTGGAAGCAAAGGATAATCTTTTAAATAACAAGCTGTAAAAGAAAAATGACAACCAAGTCAAAGTGTCCAAAGGCAAAATTAAAAGTCAACAGGTTGCCACCCAGTCTCTGGCACTCTTTCTCGCTAACTCGGGTGTCGCCGCTCTCAAAGGGGTGAACGGGTCCAGGTGCTTGTGAGGTGGCTGCTGCTGGAGTGCTGGTCTGAAGCGCCTACTGGGGGTGCCTGGCCCGAGAGGAGCAATAGGGGACGGTGTGTTTGAGGAAACTCTCAGACAGCTGGCTTCAGTGCCGTGGTGTTTAGAGCCCTTCCTCCATGACGTGGGGTGTCAGCCCCAATACCGATGAAAAGATGTACTGAGGCCGTCTTGGCTGTGGGTGGAGGAAGGAGTCAGTGTAGTGGGCTGTCCTGGTCGCAGCTGGGTGAGGACTGGCGTCGGTGGCATCTTGTGGCAATGGGTGAGCAATCAGTGGCATGGGTGGCATCAGTGGCACGGTGGCGTCCGATGTACATGTGCCGGACTGGAAGGGCTGCTGCCTGTGGCTGCTGGAAGCTCCTGGTAGCGCGTAGCCTTGGTAGGTGAGGGCCTGTGGAAAGCCTTGGAAGGGCAGTGACATCACCTGGGGTTGGAGGAGCAGACCTGGACTGGGTGGGGCAAGAGGTTCTCTTGGTCTGAGAGGGTTTGTGAAGAAGATTGGTGATCCTGTCCTTCACCACCTGAGTACTCTGGGGTTCGCGCATGTTCATGAGGGTTCTGGTTGACATAGGTGAGGTAAGGGATTTCTGTTGAGGATGGGGCGGCGTGTGTACCAGACTGAGAGAGAGATCTACGCTGCTGCCTGATGGTGTCTCCTTTATCTCCCACAGGACAGTGTGGCTCTGTCCCTCCGGTTGCCTCTCTGCTTTTCTTGTGGAGGTGGGAGCTCGGGGGTGGATGCGGGTTGGGCTTAAGTGGTGTGAAGTGCCGTCTCCTTTCTTCCCACTGCAATCGGGGGTCCTCCACGTGCATACACATGGGTAGTACAGCTGTTGGGGGGGTCTCTCATCGTGGCACGCTCCACAGATACCTGCCCTGAGACAGGAGCTGACTCTCTGCCAGAAAGAGGACTGGCTGTTCAGGAGGCTGGCCTGAGAGAGAGGGTTGTGAAGAGGGGCTGCTCCTCGGTGGCGGAACTCACCCTCCAAGATAAGCTGCACTTGGCCATAAGCACGTAGGTCTCTCTGTCGCGTCAGCTGACTGCCGGCCCATGGCCAGAATTTCTTGGAAGGTGGCAGCTTCCCAGTACCAGAGTGTGGTATGTGCTTCCGACCAGCCGAGGAGCACATACCGACAGTGTAGCCAAGGCTCTCCGCCTTCTCTCTCCTAAGCAGCCTGCTTCCTTTTGTGTCTCGGTAAGAGCCTGTGTCCCTTCCACATAGATACTCGTTCTCCTCTAGACCCTCAAGCACTCATCCTGCAAATGTTTCGCCTTCTTCTGTGTTGTATTGCATCCATCTCCCGTTTCTTGCATCCTGCTCTTCTCCCTTTTGGCAGGGCCATATGGCCCTCATCAGAAGGGCTTTCCCATGTTGTAGGGGCTGCTCCTCCAACACCAACCAGCAAGCAAGCAACAGTAGCAGACAAAAGCAGCAGCAGCAGCACCAGCAGCAACAGGAGCAGCAGGCAGGACCAGGAGCAACGCAGCAGGATCCAGCAGGACAGGAGCAGCGCCAGCAGAGTAAAGCACCAGCAGAAGCAAACCAGCAACCAGGAGCAGTGGCCAGCAAGAGTAAGGCACCGAGCAGCAGCCCACCACCAGGAGCAGCGCCAAAGCTGAGAGTAAGCACCAAGAAGTAAGCCCACAGCACGCCAGGAGCAGTGCCCAGCAAACAGGAGTAAGACACCAGCAGAAGCCACCACCTCAGAAGCAGCATCAGCAGAAAGCCCAGCCTCAGAAGAGCGAGCCCATGGCTGCCAGAAAAGCCCCAGCCAGAAGCAGAGTGAGGGCCAGGGGGTGGGAGGGTGGCCCTGTCTCTTGCCAGGGCTGGCAGCAGATGGCTTGAGGCTTTCTCTTCTTCCCCATGGTTGTTGAGGTTGCTGGCTGGCTGGTTGGCTGGCTTAGCAATCTGTGTCTGGAAAGCAGGTCTTTCCTCCTGAATGGTGACCTGCTTGGACGTTGCTTCCTCTTTATGATCGTGGGGCTGACACATGCAATCCTCTCCGCATGCGCAGTGAATGCTAGGCTCGCTAGGCTTCCACTAGGCCATCCGCCATAGGCTTCGCTGTGCATCTGTCTTCATCCGCTGTGGCATCCGCTTCATCCACTCGGCATCCACTCTGCATCAAGCTCTTTCCCGTTCTACGTCCGCTTTGCGGGCGCTCCCCCGGAAGCCTCCCGGATGTGCCACCGCTCCCATCCGCTCCATCCGCTAGGCGGCTTCATGGAGTAAAAAAACATCCGCACTTTCCATTCGGCCTACGTCCTCCCCCGTCGTTCCTTTCTCGTGTTGTCGGCGCTCTGGTTATGCAAATTTTTTGCCCCTTTTTGAGAGTGGATAATAAACGGATGGAACATTTTTCTCGTGTCCGCTGTGTCCTTTTACAAAACGTTTTGCATCTGTCGGCCAGTGTGAACAGGGCCTTATATAGCCTTTACAGAATCTCCTTTTCAGTTAAATTTTCACCCATTATCTCTAAATGGGCCCTGTTTCTCTAAATAGTCTTCATTTCTGTCTTGTAA
>BHFT01034424.1:0-13842 GCA_004320025.1 Laticauda laticaudata | reverse complement strand
TAAAAGATGTCTTTTCTCTAAACTAAAGAGTCTAAGTATTTCTTTCCTGGATTTTGAATGGAGCTCCGCCTGACAAGCATGTGCTTCTTTGTATCAATATTGTTCTTATTATTACTACTGCTATTGTCTTTCACTGCTGTTTTATATTTCTGTGCTTTTGTTGTAGCTGCCCACAAAACTTCTAGCAGTCTGTGTAAACATAAATATTGCAAGTCAAGATATATTACATTACCGTATATACTCGCATATACTCGACTTTAGAACGCTTTTTTTTTTCAAATTTGGGAGTCGGCTTATACGTGCATAAATCTGATTTTTTTTTTTATAACCACCATTATATGGTGGTGACGAGGGCCCGGAATCCCCTGGTTCAGCCAGCGGTTATTTCAGTCCGGTGGGTTCAATGACCGCTTGGAAGGAAAATCNCGATGAGCCTCAACTTTTGCCCCGCCGCCTTTTCCCTCTGGGCTTCATTTCTGCTGTTCAGGGAAGTCGCGCCCAAAGCCCTGTCCTCCCAGAATCTTTCTGATGGTGAGCCTTGGTCTTGGCCCATCTTCGCAGGGCGTTGAGCTCGGCGGTTGATCGCCACCGTGTTGCTCAGAACAGGATAGCCTGACAGATCAGGGGTTGAACACCATTGTATTTGGGGGTCAGCTTATATGCGAGTTTTTGCAAAATTCCTCATTTTGGGGCAGTTTTTTAAGGGTCGGCTTATATGCGAGATTGGCTTATATGCGAGTATATACAGTAGATAAATAATATTTTGTCCCAAAGTCAGCTAATCAGATCTATTTTAAGTGCAAAGTCCTCTTTATCCTAATCTAATCCTTAACAACTAGGCTGTCATGATTAACTCCATGATAGGCCACATTGCTTATAAGTTTTCTAATACCCCCTGCCCCTATCCCAATCTTTTTTTGAAGCACCATTGGTAGTGATGAAAATGGATTGTAGAATTTTCTAAATGTCCCATAATATTTGCTGCCATTCCATATTTGTTGGTACATACAAGCAAACAGGGACATGGTGGCTCAGTGGCTAAGACGCTAAGCTTGTTGATCAGAAAGGACAGCAGTTCGGCGGTTCAAGTCCCTAGCACCGTGTCATAGAGTGAGCTCTCGTTACTTGTCCCACTTCTGCCAACCTAGCAGTTTGAAAGCATGTAAAAATGCAAATAGAAAAATAGGGACCACTTGATGGGAAGGTAACAGTGTTCTGTGCACCTTTGATGTTTAGTCATGCCAGTCACATGACCATGGAGATGTCTTTGAACAGCACTGGCTCTTCATCTTTGTACAGGAGATGAGCATCATCCCCTATAGCCGGAAACAACTAGCACATATATGGGAGGGGAACTTTTACCTTTACCTTTACCTTACAAGCAAACAGTTCATCCAGAAACACATTTATAAAAAAAGGAAAAAATTCCACATGCTTCATAAAGTTAAAGATGCTATAAACTGATGGATATTGCTACCACGATGATAAAAGACAGGACATAAGGATTTTGTTTTGATTGTTTGTTTTCATTAAGGATTATCAGAACATTTCATTAAGGATATTACTGGGTGAAAGTTAATTGGAGACTTCCATACTTAGTTTTGCACACCCCAAAAATAAATAAATAAAACCTAAAGGTTTGTAGACTTAAATTATTTCCATTCTGTGTTACTTCTATTAACATTCATCTTTCACCTACTGTTTGTTTTTTTTCTAAATAGGTTGTTGCATATTTATTGTATGTATACTGGACAAATATATTTTATTCTTACATGCTGTAATGTAAATCCTTCCCTGCTGTTTTAGGCTGCATTAATTGAAAACCAAAACCAAAAGCCCATTACTATTAACAGAAATATGCATTAATGGCTCACCACACCTCCTCATAAACGTCAGAAAATGAAAGGCAATTTTAACAAATTAAGATTCACCCTGGCATCAACTGTCTAATCTTCTACTAAGATTACCAGGCTCACTTATATTACATCAGAATTAATATGGTTTATCTCAGATGATCTTTCTTGCATTAAAAAAAAATTAAAGCAAAATTAACTAATTGAAACTGAATACTTGAGGGATGTGGGAGGGATTGCTGATGTGTGAAGTGACAATGTTAGCAGCTACAAAGACTGAATATGGAAGAAACCATAAGAAGTGATTTATGTGATTTAAAGAGCAGGAATCTAAATTAAGCAAGAACTAGTGAAGCAGCAGTTTGTAGCTTGATAAGAAAGAAGGTCTGAAAATATGTAAGGGATAGCAAAGCCCTGGTTCCTAATGACTTACAAACCCTTCAAAAGAGAGTCAAGATAGCAAGTGTATTTGCAGAAACAAAGGCAACAGTGGAAGCATTTTGAATCAGTAGTCACATAAAGAGCAAGCAGAATAAAAGGTGTGCAAGGGATACAGGGGAAATTTATTGTCTATCCCTTGTGGTCACAAGGTTATGCAACACTAAGAGCTGGGGCAATGACATGATATTTCTAAAAAAAGAATATTAACGGATATTTCCTCTTCTGGAAATAGCACTAGACTCTTTCAAATACACCAGTACCATTCAGTGCATTTGTGATGTGCAGGAAGTCAGCTTTCTTCACTCTAAGACTTATCCATTTATGACCATAATGGAGCCTGCCGATTATGGTCATAAGTCATGGCAGTTGTAAAACAGGTGTCCCTCCACCCCCACAGGACTGACCTGATTTTATGACCTTTGTTGTGGTGGTTGTTAAGTCAATGCCATAGTTGTTAAGAAAATGCTACAGTCATTAGGTGAATGCTGTAGTCATAAAGTGAACACCACAGTCATTAAGTGAACCAATTGTTCAATATGGACCAGGTTTGCTAAAAACTGCAAGTAAATGCCAGTTTTTGGCAGAACAATCATATGATTGCAGGATGTTACAACCAGCTGTAAATGCTGTCTGGTTGCCAAGTACCTGAAATGCACTCATATGACTGCGTTGGGGATGGCAGCCATCAGAATTTCAGTTCCAGATCATAAGTACCTCCAGGAAGGTCTGCCATATCTTTGAATGGTTTCTTAAATAACCAGTTGTAAGTCAAAGACAACCTATATGGGCAAATTTTCCATTGACAGTTTTGAGTTTCTGTAATTTAATGGCATTAAATATATATCTATATCTATTTGTTTTCTTAAGTTTTCATGGGTACTTACATGTATGCTGTTCAGCTTCCTTCGGGTATTATCCCACAACGGTACAACTTTAAACATTGCCACAACTTTAAAAGCACAACTACAATGACGTGGAGGTTTTTGCGGGTATTTTGATGTGGATCTTTGGTTATTCGGGTTTTCTCCCGCGTAAAATTGGAAGTATCTAGGCAACGTTTCGATGAAGTCTCATTCATCATCTTCATGGCTTGTTCTTCAGCTCTGTGCTTCTCAGAGTAATTGTGACTTGCAGCTGCTTCTTCCTTTTAACTGCTAGTGGGGGGTGTGACTTGATTTGAATGGGGGCTTGACTGTGTTCTGATTGGGTGGGGGTGTGTTTCTCAATTGTTGGGGGTTTGGCTGTGTGTCTGATTGTAGGGGTTGGCTGTGTTCGAATTTGCTGGGAGTTGTGTTCTTTTAGGTGGGGGCTTGGTTGTGCTCAGTTGATATGTCTTATTGCTGGGGATTTGAGCTGGTGAGCTGTGATAATGATACCTTCAGTATTATCCCACGTCATTGTAGTGCTTTTAAAAGTTGTAGCAACGTTTCAGCAGAATCGTCATCTGCAATCTATCAGGCTTCTGTATGGAATTTGTATGTGGGTCAGAGCTATCGCGGGTGTTGGTTGTTAAATTTGAGGCTAGCGCTAATTGCTTTGCCAGGATGTTTTTTTTGTTTTTTTTTTTTTTTTTTTTTTTTTTTTTTTCTACAAAATCTATGATGTGGTGTGGGTCTTGGTACTGTGTTTATTTGGACTTGGAGTTTGTTTGACTGGTGTTTTCTGGTTTCTCTGTCTGTTTTGTGGCTTTGATTGGCTGGGAAACGACTGTGTTCCTCTATTGGAGGCTTTCAGTGCAGTTTGGCTTCGTGTGAAAAAGACGGCTATTATCTATTAGGAAGCTAGGTTTCATCTGGGGGGCCTGGTGGGTGTGGTTTGAGCTGGAGGTATCAGAGGGAGTCTGTTTGTGCCCAGTGTTTGCCTGGCTCTGTGGTGTGGAGATCTTTCTATTTGAGAGGTGCAGGCTTCCAAATGATTGACAGTCTGGTGGAATCATCTCTTTCTATTCATGCTTTCAGGTGTTCTTTTTTCACTCTATGGCTTTCTCTGATGATTCTGTGGCTGAGGTTTCTTCTAGTGGCTAGGGTTTTGGTGCATTTGAATTGATGTTGTGACCTGTGGTTTTCATGTGTTGGACTAGTGAGGAGGTGTGTTCCAGCTTTTTTACTGCCATTTTTGTGTTCATCCAGGGCGGGTACTTATTCTTCTATTGGTCTGTCCAATGTATGTGGGCGGGCTATGATGCACAGGGAATTCGTATATGCCTTGGTTTCCAGGTCAGTGTTGTTCTTTGGGGTTTCTAAGGATGGCTGCTATTTTTTTTTGTCTGTTTTGAAGGCAATCTTGATGTGATGCCTGTGTAGTATCTTACTGATTTTGTCGTAGTACCTTCTTATGTAGGCAGGACAGCTGGTCCATAGGTCTGTTGATCTTCTAGGCTCTTATTATGTCTTGGTGTGTTTTGTGGATCAAGCTAGTGATTGTTTTTTGTGGAAGCCGTTGGCTGTCAATACTTTAAGTCAGGGTGCATTAGTTCAGTCTTTATATGTGTCTTGTCTGCCAGGCGCTTGGTTCTGGTGATTAGTGTTTTGGCCGACGGAGTTTATCTGTGCTGGTGGTGGTGGATTGGGGGTTGAGGTCACAGGTTGGTGTTGTTTTATTTCTGGTATATGCGTGTGTCCTAGTGTTGCCATTTTGTTCTTTTGTAGATTAGTACATCTAGGAATGGTAGTGGTTTGTTTATTTCCGTTTCCCATGGTGAAACTTGATTTTGTGGTGGTGTGTGCTGTTAGGTGTGTTGGGAAATTGTTTAGGTGTTCTTTTCAGGGGCCAAATCACAAATGTGTCATGCATGGTAATCTTAGCCACTAAGTTTTGGGTTGTGGGTGGCAATTAGCCAGGACTCTGATTTCGAAATTTTTCCATGACAGGTTTTGCAAAAGATCCGCTGACAGTGGTTGCATCAATAAGGCTCCTTCAATTTAATTTGAAAGACCTGAAAAACCATGAATAGAAGAGATGATTCTCACCAGACTGTCAATCATTTGAAGCCTCACTCCTCAAAATAAAAGATCTCACACACCAACAGCCAGGCAAACACCTGGGCACAAAGAGACTCCCCCTGATACTCTCCACTCAAAAACACACCCCAAACCAGGCACCCAGAAATGAAACCTAGTCTCTTCCTAATAGATGATAGCCGTCCTTTTTACTCGAACGCAAACTGCCACTGGAAGCCTCCCAATACAGGAAACATAAGATATTAGCCAGCCAATCAAATGCCACAAAACAGAACAGAAAGAAACCAGAAAACCAATCAAGCAAACTCCAAGACCAAAAAGCACAGACCAAGACTCCCAACCAATCAGGATGAAGAAAAAAGCATTTTGGTTCAACAGTAGGCTAGCCTCAAATTTAAAGCTAACCGCTGTGATAGCCTGACCCACATACGAACTCAATATAGAAGCCTGAACGTTGCTACAACTTTAAAAGCAGACCTACAATGACGTGGGATAATACCCAAAGGAAGCTGAACAGCACACATGAAAGTACCCGCGAAAACTTAATATATACATATATATATATATATTCATATTTATATGAAATTAGCATAACCCTCTTTTCAATAGTCAAAGACATTATTTGTTCTCTTGAAGCGCTGAAGAAAAAAGAGATAACTTGAGAAACATTCCTGTCTGAGCAAAAGTCCACTGTGCATATTTCTACTAAAGAAGAGAGGGCAAACTTACCTCCTGATTTATCTACTGCTGAAATGGATTTCAGGTTTCTAACCCAACAAGGAAAAAATATCTAAACTTGGCTTTCTCAGAAAAGTCAGAAGAAACAAGAAATCAGGAATGAATGTAACTCTTGAAAAGAAGCATACATGCAAGTGGGAAAGGTGAGGCAGTAATAGGAACAACTCTGGAGCATCATTGAGTTGATTCCTCTTCAGTGATGGTGGATGGGTGATGTAGTCATGGTTAGTGCAAACCAGCAATGTCAGATTCCTCCTGTTGATGGTATTTCTTCCCCTGGTAAAGAGATGAGAACAATTCCATATACCCTTCAATTTAGACCTAAAAACTGAATTAGACACTGGGTAAGAGATGGGAGATTGTGAGAAAACTTTTCTGAAGGACTCCTTGTGTTGGCATTTTGGATTTTATTAATTTAATTTTAATTGGGGGAAAGTGGAAGCACAACTGTGGTGCTGCTTTCCAAATGAAACTGGCCTGGATCTGTGTCATTTACATCTGAAATCCTGGATGTGACAGAGAAAATTAGACATTACTTCTATCACAGCCACCCTCTCCCCTCCAGTTTAACAGGTACTGTTGAGGAATGGTCTACAACAGTGGTGGAATTCAATTTTTTTTTACTTACAGTTCTGTGGGCATGGCTTGGTGGGCATGGCAGGGGAAGGATACTGTAAAATTTCCATTCAGAGGTGGTATTTGCCGGTCTCCAAACTACTCAAAATTTCTGCTACCTGTTCTCCAGAATTGCTTAGAACCTGATAAACCTGACCTTCTGGTCTACATCCCCTTTCACTACAATTCTCTGTTTCACCTCCACTGGAGCAAAAGCAAAAAAGGAAAGAAACTTCATTTGCTCTCATAGTGTTGGATTTAGATTCCCAAGTTTGTAAAGTGTTAATAAAATACTATCTAGAATAATATAATCAGTCAAAACCATTTCTAAGCTGAATTCTTTTAAATTTAAACAATGAAAAAATATTCTCTTCCTGTCAGATGGACCAAACTATTGTTTTCTTAAAAACTTAGTTCCAAAATATTTGTTTCAAAACTATATAAGAAAGAAGCATAGAAAAAAGGGGGAGGAATCTTTATAGTAAGCTTAAAAAATGATAAATCTAATGAGATACTAGAGAAAACAGCTCTTTAGATTTCTCTTGGGAGCTCTAGTTGCCAAAGACAGACATAATATTTTCTCATTATTAGCTCTTCAACAAAAGAAAACATGGTATCGTGTTTTGTTTTGGAGGGTTCCCCCCCCCCATCACTGAGAAGAAGGGGCATTTTCCACAAGTAATTTAGAGAAGAAAATGTGAAGGCACAGTGGCTTTACAACTCATTGTGATGCATAATTGTCTTAGCAAAATAGACAGGTTGTGAATAACATTGCTGATTTCACCACAGTTAGATACCTCAAAAGAAATCAGATTTAGGTGGGTAGAAGATGAAGGGATGATTCCACAAATGAAGTGCTGCCAACATAACATCAGCCCTTCAGGCAAAATATTTGTATGTAGATCTCAAACCAGAGTAGCAGGTTTGAGACCTCTACTTTCAAAGTCTTACCAGTAATGTCATGGTACAGGACAATTGATTGTTGTGAAGAGCCTTCAGTCATTTCTCCCAAATAAGTATACAACTAAAATGGCTGAAGACTCCCACTTCAAGTAATTATGTTATGTGAGTTTTCTCTAGCTTCATCCAATTCTTGTATTCATAGAACAGTGTATATTAGGAATGGGCTTTACTTTGCCTCAATGATTGGATGGATAATATTAGAAGATGGTCTAGGTCAGGAGTGTCAAACTCTGATGTATCACAACTATTTTCTCCTTCACTAAACCGAACATGAGCATGGCCAGTGCATGATGCATCTGGCCCACAGGCCATGAATTTGACACCCCTGGACTAGGTAATTAATAAGAAAACTAATCAGCAAAAATTTAGCTCACACAGAAAACTTCACAAACAAGTGAGTTTGAACCCATTCTTCCCCATCACCAACATGATTTGGAAAGGCGAAGCAACTCATAGCATTTAGATTTATGTACCACTCCAGAGTGCTTTACAGCTCTATGAGTGGTTTACAAATATTAGCATATTGCCCCCAACAATATGGGTCCTTATTTTACCAGCCTCAGAAGAATGGAAGACTGAGTCAACCTTGAGCTGATTAGGATCGAACTCCTGGCTGTAGGCAGAGTTAGCCTTCAATACTGCACTTTAACCACTGTGCCACTGGGGCTCATAGCAACAATCATATTCTAAATGCACAAAGCTATTGTCTGAACCATATTATGTCTACATCCATGATCTGCTTCACTCAAACAATTAATATTTACTCACATTTACTCACTGATGTTACAAGGCTATGACTCTTGGAATTAAGAACCTTAGAAGTTGCAAACAAAAGTTTTGAAATAAATGAGGTAATTTCAATTTGAAGAAGGGAAATCCCATAAGACTATTAAAACCAGTTGTCTAAAAATATGAAACAGGACTATTTAACCTTTTTAAACAATGGGTTAAATGTTCATTTCAACTATTATGTACTTTCCTAATTATAATGTTCTTAAAATGAAATGAGATTTATTTCAGAGTTTAAAATTGAAACTCATTTTCAAAAAACAATCTGCTAGAGAACATTCTTGTGGAATTACCCTTTTTCTTTAAATCACAAGCATTTGGCATAATCTGCCATAAATCCTTCCGACTTACTTTAATAAGACTTTAATATCTCTCCAAGGACACCAAGCCAAAGGAAAATTAGAGTGGAGGAGGAGGAGAGGATTCTATATGTCACTGTTTTGTATATAAAATGGATATACCTCTCCCAGATTTAAAAACAACTTCTTTAAATATGTAAAGCTTTAGAAACCAATGGGGCAGGCAAAAAATTAGTTAGATTAAGGATGAGTGAGTGAGTGAGGAAGGAAGGAAGGAAGGAAGGAAGGAAGGAAAGCAGGCAGGCAGGCATTTCTATGGCAATAAAACTTAGTGAAGTAAATAAAATAAATACATCAGAGTCAGCCTACTGATCCTTAAAAAATAATATATTAAGCAAATAAGATTCTTAATTTTTTAAAATAGCAAACAAAGTTATGGAAGGAAATATCGACCAACCACTATCAGGAAAAGCTTCTCAAGTTAAGTAGCAATTCAAATATATATATGTGTGTGTGATTAGCTCTCTACTCCACTTAATTTTTAACTCTTCATTTACTGGGGTTGTACACCAATTAGGATGCAATCCCAACAGATTACTGACGGAAAAGGTGATCCTTGAGGTAAAATTATTTCCCAATTGCTAAATTAAATGATAGTGCACACAATTATACAAATTCTACATAGTGAACAAAGAAGACCAAATATACTTTCAATTAATCTTAATTGTTGTCATCGAGCTAGCCTTTGGCATACAAATACACTTATTTTTCATTTTAATGGAAGTAAAAGAATGTGATTGGTAAGAATGATTTAATATCACAAAATGTTTTTGAAGGAAAGAATAAAGTAAACAGATATTTTTCAGGATGTTTAATGGCATTAGAGATAAGAAAGTTTGAACTAGCTATGCTCTTAAGCAGGTGGAGGTAAACAAGCAGTGAATATTTTGATCTCAAGAAAAAGTGCATTCCTGGTTCCTCCTGGTCCATTTTGATTTACTCTCCAGGTCCAGAAGAAAATAAATATCTCTTCTTTCTTCCCTTAATAGTATAAATATAATAAATATTATTTATTTACTGAATTGCCGCCTATTTGCACATGGTGACTCAAGGTAGCTTACAGAATATAAAACCTATTTAAAACAATAAAACTAATAAGAGTGTTGATGGGCACCTTTTACTGAAATATGTTTAAGGAGTTTTCTACATCACATACTTTGAAAACCTAAACCATCAAGCATCCTTTTTCAGATCACCTTTCAGAAAACTGAGGAAGAATGAGAAACCAACATAAGTGCAACTCAGTTGGTGGCAGTAAAGCTGTTGTGAGTCAGGATACAGTTACTAAGTTACTAAGATGCAATAAACAGAAATTTCAGAAATAGTTAATAGGTAGGTATATATTATGGATAGGACAAGACAAGAGGCTGCCAATTATCAAGACTTAGAGAATGGAGAGGCAAGAAATGAGTTTGGGAACAGGAAGCTTAGACCCACATAAAACACACAGACTTGGGGCATGAAACTATGGAAGAGGAGAAGAGGAAAAGATGGACATTTGGAACTAGCAAAGCACAGTATTCCCTTACTCCAGAAAGACTACTTTTGAGTAAGAGGGAGAGGAAGAAAAGTTCTGTCTCATGCAGCACTTTGCCTACCTGGGATTCCCCTCCCTACAGCTAACAAAGGTAGAGGACAACTTGAGGTAGGCAAAAGATCCAAAGGATTCTTTAGTAACTTAGCTCATTAGCTATAGATAGTGAGAGAAACTGGAAGCTTCACCAATGAGGAAATTGTACATCAAAAGAAAAGCAAGGTTTCAACAGCCAAGAAGAGGAGAACTAGAACAAATTCAGGCAGTCCACAGAGCCTGAAGACCTGAGTCTGTTGGAAGTAGATAGAGAAAAAGGTACCTGGTTTTTTTTTTTTACAGTGTTAGTTGTTTGTTACATTCAATAGCTTCATGTTATTTAATAGCATGATTATATCTTAGCTGATTCTTCATGATACAAGTTAAATCTAAATTTTCACAGTTAAAAAATGGAATTTTTTTTTTTTTTTTTTGAGGCGGTTTGAANTTTTTTTTTTTTTTTTTTGAGAGGCGGTTTGAATTTCTTTGGCAACAAACAGAAATCCACGATCGTGCATGGTTTCGATCCATGCTTGCTGCTGGAGCACCCCGAGCCTGCTGGTTTCAGAGCTAAGCCACCCCGTAGAGGTGGTGAAGAGGGGGGAGACTGCCAGCAGGGTTGAGGAGAGCCGCATCTTTCCTCCTCAGCTGGCTATTACTCCCTTTCCTGAAGGTGGTTGCAGCGATGGTCAGAAATGGCCACCTCAAAGAAGAACTCAACAGGAAAAGAATGTGCAGGAGGAAGATAAGAAATGAAAGTTTTGGCTGTCCGGGTTAAATTGCAAAAGCAACAACTAAGGTACCCTGGAATTTAAACTTACAAAAAAATAGCATCGCTCTCAAAGAAGAGTCAGAAGCAGTGAAGGAAAGTGAAAAGGGAAAGGTTTTTTTTTTCTTCTTCTCTCCCTTTCCCTATACTGGCAACTAAGAGACTTAAGGCTAGGTGACACTGGCCGATGGATGCAAAACGGATGTAAAAAGGACACAGCAGATGAGTAAATTTTCCATACGTTGTTATCCGCTCTCAAAAGGGACAAAAATTTGCATAGATAGAACGGAAAAGAATGGAAAGGAACGGATGGGGAGAGGACGTAGCGAGGATGTTAAGCCTAGTGGATGGAAGCGGATGGCACGTCCACAGGGCTTCTGGGGGAGAACAGCAAAGCGGATGCGTAGCGGAAGGGGCGGATGCGTAGCGGATGACGCGGATGCATCACGGATGCCTAGCGGATGCCTAGTGGGTGCCTAGCGGATGCCTAGTGGATGCAAAGTGTTCACTGCGCATGCGGGATGGATGCATTGCATCAGCCCCGCGGATATAAAAGGAAGCAGCTCGCACATGGCCAGCATTCATAGGAAATACCTGCTGCCAGAGACATCTTCATCAGAGACCGTGGGGAAGAAGAGGAAGCCTGTGCCTAATCCTGCCAGCCCGGGAAAGAAGGACAGAACCACCATCCCACCCCCTGGCACTGACTCTGCTGCTGGTGGTGCTTCTGCTGGTGCTTCTGCTGGTGCTGCTGGTCTTCTGCTGGTCGCTTCTCTGCCTGGTGCTGCCTGGTGCTTCTCCTGCTGCCTACTACTGGTGCTGGGTGCTGGTGCTGGTGCTTCTGTTGCTGGTGCTTCTGTTGCTGGTTCCTGCTGTCTGGTGTGGTTGCTGCTGCTACTGCTGCTGCATTGCTGCTGGTGCTGCTGGTGTGTGTGGACCAGCCCCCAAGGCCCTCAAAGCCGTGCTGAGAGGCCCAGAAGGCCCTGCCAAGGGGAGAAGAGGCAATCAAAGGAGAAGGAGAAAGGGGGAGAGGAAACAGTACTCCATTGCAGAGGACCATGAGGGAGGAGGTGCTGCGAATGGCTGAGGGAGAACGAGGTACCTGTGGAGGAAGGGACCACAGGCTATATCGAGACATCATAAGCCGACAGCGGCGGCTTGGAGAGAGAAGGCGGAGAGCTGGGCCTTTTGATACTTCTGACTGTCTCAACTGGAGATGGTGGAAAATATGAACGGCAGCACCTCAGTAAGAAGCTTGCACCGCTGAAGAGATTCTGGCGCAGGCTCCTGTAAACTCCGCACAGACGCGGGAGACCCTAAACGTGCCGTTGGCCAAGTGCAGCTTTATGCAGGGTGAGATCGCTCACGGAGGCAGCCCCTCGTCAACCCTCTCCCATCAGACATCCCACGCAGACGAGCACTCCTCTTCAGACCAGGAAAAGAGGACAGTGAGTGTCCAGGCAGGTGTCCTGCCGCAGCTGCCCCACGACAGAGACACCCTCCCCATAGCTGGGCATCACGACCCATGCCGGGAGGCTGTGGAGGATCCGCCCTGACACGAATGGAGCAACGAGAAGGCCGCGCACACCACTATGGAGACCAACCACACTACCATCAATAAGCCAGCTCCAACTTCCGACAGAAGCAGTGAGCAGAGGCTAAACCGAGGGAAGCAGAGTTCACACTGACTCTTGGAAGTCGGTACACAATCCGAAGAAACCAGCGCAGATTCTCCTCTCTCAGCTGTACAACTTCAGATTCCATCCTCAAACTGCAAGCCCTTTCACTCACCTACATGACCAGACCCTCATGGACATGCCCGAGCCCCCAGTACCAGGTGATGAAGGAAAGGATGCAACTGCGCCTTCTGCACCAGCCTCCAAGGCCCCCAGTTGAGACCTGCTCCCACCCATCCAGGTCTGGCTCTTCCACCCCAGCCCGATGTCACAGGCGCCTTCCAAGGCTTTTTCAACAGCTACCTCTTTTCCTACCAAGGCTACAGCTACCAGGACTTCCCTTCAAACAGAGGCAGCCCCTTCCCAGTTCCAGGCCAGGTTCATTGCCTGCCACAGATTCACCGATGCCCAATACCAACGCCACAATGATGCCATCGGATGCCACCGATGCCAAACCGATGCCACAGATGCACAGATACCACCCGACGCCTCACCCTCGCCCAGCTGCAGAACCACGACAGCCCCACTACACTGCCTTCCTTCCTCCACCCCACAGCCGCAAGCCCGCTCACAGAACATCTGCCCAATCGGGTCTTTGTGGTCCTGTATAATCCAGGTCCTGGATGAAGGGCCCTCTCAAGACTCACGAGGGCCTGAGCCAGCATCTCTGAAAGAAGCTTCCCCCTGGCAACACACCAATCTCCCTTGGTTTGTCCTCTCGGGGCCAGGCACGCCCAATGGCGCCTCAGACCTCAAAGCACTCCCAGCTCACTGCCACCTCCACAGCATATGGACTTTACACCTGAGACCATGGGCATGCCTCAGAGTGGACCTGAGAAACAGTGCCAGACTGAGTTTGTTACCTGTTTGAACTTAATCTTTGCTTTTGAGACACTTTACTTGGGTCACTTTTGCCTTTACAGTTTTGTTATTAATAAAGGTTTATCTTTGCTTCCACACACTTGGTCATTTCTTTTTAATTTAATAAAGTCCTTGGTGGAAACTTTAGAAAATGGTTAGCCTTTTGTGCATGCTTGTGGGATGGGCAAGGATAGCTTGTGGGATGGATAATAGCCTGGTGGGATGGGCAAGGTAGCTTTTGTGGGATT